>SNQJ01S0080662.1:0-35631 GCA_010110895.2 Picea sitchensis | reverse complement strand
GAAATGTTCGTTCAATTGAGTGTTACTATTGGTTTAGGTTGGAATGTTGTTGATGGTGATTAAGCGCAATGCTATTACTTGGTTAATTGTAATAATAGTACTTGTTCAATTGAATTGTTAATATGGAATAAGTAGGAATGTTAGTGAGGACAGTTAAGGCTCAATAATAACCCCTGTATGGGCAATGTAAAGTATGGTAGAAATTGGGAGGGATGTGAAGATATTAAGGAGAATTTGGCTAGCATTCAATCACGGATGGGTCATAGACATTTACTGGTCCTTAATTTTAAATGGTCATCGTCCGAGTCTTGTAGCGTGCCTCCCGTAAGGGGCGTATTTGTTCTTCTTATTTATATTGCCCTTGATTATGGTTAGTTTGTTGCTTGGTCTGTTGTGTCGGTTGGGATATAGACACCTCCATGTTCCTCAGAACAGTCGCCAGCCCTGAGACCTTAAATGGTTAAGGACGATGGGAAACCAGGCTTGAGCGTTGCTTATGTGTCTTGGAGGTCCTAACCTTGCAGGGTAGGATGGGCGGGAGGTCAGTCGTATTTAGCAGTCAGTTTTACTTGTCGTTAGTTGTTGCGTTGGGCACCTTTGCCTATGGTCTTAGTTGTGTGCAAATACTCGTCGTATGCTTTTGTCTTCTTGCACTGAACACCGTGGTCGCGCTTGCTTAATGTCAAGGGGCGACATAGAGTCACGTGTGTTTTTACTTCTTCACGCGCGCACACACCGTACGCACAAAAAATTTTGCACCTGTCACTAGAATGGTTGTCGTAACGAGGCGGTTCATTACAGATCGGTTTGGATATTAATCACTCCTGTGATTTAGTGGGATCATCCTAATATCCTCATCCATCCCTCTTTCATCCTATATAAAGTGGGATCTCTAATGGGAAAGGTTGGGCTAGCTTATGCATGAAGATTTATGCTGAATATTGTACTTGTGATAGCTTTTCTTTAGCTCTTTAAGTTAGGATGTGAATTCTCTTCCTCAAAAGCATTGGAAGAAAGGTGTGTGTGTTGAAGAAAAGGTCCATTGGAAGGTACCTTGCAACATCAAGGCATGGGTTGTATTCTCCACTTTCATTTAATATAATCCAGTAATACATTTATTCCCTATAAAGGTGTCTCTACTTTTATTATATAAGTCCTTGATATTATACATGGACTTCATTGGAATAGATATATATCATTGTTCTCTCTCTTTGTTGGTTTGTGCTTCTTAATTGGTTTAGCATCCTACAAATCCAAACATGGATAAAGAATGACACTAACGATGATCAAACGTCATTTAAATGTTATGTCATTTTCCCCTCTCTGAACTAGTTTATATAACAATGAAATCTAAAGAGAAACTTGTATTCTACCCTGTTTTGTTCTAGGTTCTTGTTTAAGTTAGGGAGATTAGTTTGTATCTACACTTACCCATTTGTCCGATAACAATCATAAAATAAATAAATTACTAAGTTGAATCTATCAAATGTGATACATACATGTGTGTATGGTGCACCCAATGAACATGCTCCCTCTACTGTTGCATCATTGGTAGGGCTAGGAACTGATGCATCCATAGGTGTACAATGTTTACTCCTAGGATGCAACAACTAGAAAACAACATACAATCAAATATCTATATAAATACACAAAATAAAAAATAAATATATAATGATGAAGAAGATGGAGAGGGTTAAGATACTAACCTCCTCCATGAAGCCATGGTGTACACTGGGATTTATAGGCCCATATCATGTATACCCACAAATTGATCATATTTTAGGTTCATAGGGATGACTAATATGTCAATGTACCCTCTCCTCATTCTACTCTCCTATGCATGTCGATGCTCCAACTCCTCTATCAATGTCATTGGCATACAACACCTACAGAGATAGTGCAACAAAGCTATTGTGGTGCACTAGCATATGAGTCAATGAGGATATGGATAGATTTACTTGTTGCAAGTTATCTGCAACAGGAGGATGTTGGGTAGGGGGGTCAGGCCTTTTCCTGGGGGGACGGGGACCTATCTCGAGGTCGCTCTTGGTATTCTCTCGGTTATGTGAGGACCCTCAACCCACCCCATGGAAGTCACCAATGTCAAAGTAGTTGACATGCTTACCCATAATAAACTCATCCCATAATTTTCTTAGAAAATATAAGGACATATCCTTGTTATTGCAGGGAGGTTTATCAAAAACCATGTACCACCTATCCATCAAGTTTTGACTAATATGGGGATGAATGCACCAATCAGTGGAGATGTGTTTCCTAGTGAATGATAGTTCTTGTCCATGTCTATGATCCCTAAAAATAGACAATATTTGTTGTTTTGAAATTCCTATTTCTTTGACTTGGTTTCTGTCCAAACCAATTTTATAGTACTCATACATCTGTGCCTTATAATCCTAAATAGACATCAATTTCTCTTAGGCACTTGAAATGGATTGCACAATGATGTCAAAACATGTGGAAAAGGAGACTCTGCTAGGCTCTCTAGTCTCCCTTAATTGTTCCTCAAGGGTTCGTAATATAACCAAATGCTCTTCAATTTCAGTGTTTACATTGTGTGGTGGTGGTGGGTTGGGGTTTTCATTTTCTTGATTTTCTTGTGAGCAGTTTAAATTTTCTTGGGGTTCCATTGTATTACATATGTTGCAATTTAAAGTCCATGACATGTAAATTAGGTTCCCTTTTTATTTAAAATGCAAAATTACATTTTTTTTTTAAATTTAGATTATTAGGAGAAAAATACTAAATTGGATTAAAATTAAAAAAAATGTAACATACCTGGACATGGTGGCCTCCTCCTCCCCTTCTTCCTCTTCTCTAGCTCCACTATTTTTTCCCAATGAGAGAATCGTGAGCGTGATTTTTTCACAGTGAGCACAAATCGTGCTCAGGTCCTTCATATATTTTATTAGTAATACCGCATGGGCAGTCTTAGGATCGCGAGCTCGATCTTAAGAGCACATGCATGGTATTAATACCGTGCACGTGCTCTTAAGACCATGCACATGATTTTTCCACTCAACCTACATGGCAATCTACATGGAGGTTTTTCCATATTCAAACCTATAGATATAGGAATGCGTGCATGTTCCTAAGAACATGCACACATTCTTGCAAATGCACGTTCTTAATCATGCCTTTGCCATTTTTTTGGCCACCAAGTTCTTTCACTCACCCATGAGAGATTTAAAATAGTTTTATTAATCCATAACTTCATGAGTAATCCTCATATTTAAAAAATGAAACATGGTAGTGATACAGTAAATTCGTGAACGATCCTCATATTTAAACAATTCCATATGGTATCGACACTATTATATTTAACATGAAATTCCATTTATTTTCCTAAAAACCAAATGTGTGATCTAATATGGTAGTTTGAACTCTGGATCAAGCCCAACATTAATTTATGTTTACCAATCATTCCCTAAATAAAAAAACAAGTTTATCATAACATCTACTTATCCATATGCATAGGATTTCACAATTGCTCATTAGTGGAGTATATAAATTTTTCATGACTAAGTTTTGAAACCGATTTTAATCCTATAAGAACATGATCCACCCTTTTCAATGTCCAAATTATTACAAGCTCTCAATCGTATATACTAATTTGTTTCAAAACCATGTTCGTTTAATTACAATTTATTTAATATTATTTATGCACTTAAAGGAATTTATTGAACTATACTTCCGTATTACTATCATCATGGACTACTTACATCTAATCGATATCCAACCTTGATTTGAACCAAGTAACTAGTACCATTTCGTAACATTCTTCATGTTATTCATCCACTTAATATGAACACCAATCATCTAATCGATATCCAACCTTGATTTGAACCAAGTAACTAGTACCATTTCGTAACATTCTTCATGTTATTCATCCACTTAATATGAACACCTACCTAATGTCCATGATGCACTCATATATACTCATTTTTCATGATTCTATTCTAATCATATATGTTATACTCTTACTATATTAACCCAACTATTTTGTGGCATACAAAGGATATAGTATCTTATTCACTTTACTTATGAGTTATACTGATAGAAGTTCAATTGATATTTGATACCTCAAATCACTTGAGATGTTTGCAAGGTTTTAAACCATAATAATAAGATCTATCCGTAGAGTGGACTATATTGATGGAGGTGTGTTATATTTTTTTTTATGGCAGATCATGTACACATTATCATTTGTATCCTCAGAATCGTAAATATTTTCAATTTTCATTGAAAATCTAGATGGATTTTTTCACTTATAAAGATCCTAAAACTTATCTTAATAAGTTTTTTCATTTAATTTTCTATGTATTCATTCTAATCTAGACAATATTATATAGATCTATTTCAAAACACGAACAAAAATTATAAAATATTTATTCTTCCTTCACTATATCATCTATAGGTGTTACCACACCGATAGATTTTGGAAATATTGAATACATACTTAAGGTTTCTTACCCTAGTAAAACCATAATCTACATATTCATTAAATGTATAACATCCATGACATATATACAAGAAATATATTGGCTTTGTTGAGTTCATGTATGCTTCTTAGTATTCTACTATGTTATCAAGGTAAAAGAAATGATAAAAGAAATGATAGAAATAAATTATTTTTCTCTAGACTATACATTATTATCCCTAAGATATAACACATGAAAAAAATAGTGTACACTAATTCCTTTACAATAATAATCAAACAAAAACAAGGTTGGTTTATTAGTCCCTATCATAATGAAATGAAAGAATAACAATAAGGTTCAAACAAAAATAAGGTTAGTTTATTTGGCTCTATAATAATGAAACAACAATAAGGTTTGTTTATTAGGCCCTATAATGTAACATGTTCTTTGATATCATAGGTAGTTTCCTTTTGAGCATTACCTTCATTAAATACAAAAATAGACAAAAAAAAAAAGAAGTGAATATTTTTTTTGAGTCTACTGAAACATAAATGTATTCACTATATATCATAACGATTACATACTAATATAGCATACATATTGATTACATATTCTCGTATCATACCATCGTAACCATTCCACAATAAACTAACATAAATACTGATTATCGATGCAGGAACATCGTCATCAATGTTCATCAAGGAGAGTATAGGACAACTCATCATTAAGAGAGTGTTCAAAATGTTTTTGGATCCAAAAAGGAGAGAACGTCATAACTGTTTAGAAATCATTGTAATAAAAATATTTTAATGTTTTGAGACTTGAGCCATTGAATGAGATTGCAGGATATTCTAATTTCTTTAATGAGTTGTAGGATTGTACAAATATTGAGCATCAACTTGTATGTGAGTTGTAAATGCAATTTATTGTACAAAGGATTAGTAGGAGAATATTTTAATTGTGATATGATAGAACAAAGATAGGTTGGAAGGAAGGCTCACGAATCGCCTCCGTGTATAAATATATGTAATGTATGCCCAAATGAGCTTGTTGATAAGTTGTTGAAGACAATTGTAGTTTTCTACTAAACTTTATTGTAAATTGTTGTTAAGGAGAACTTGAGAGATGCAAGAGAAATCTTTGTAAATGCTTTGCTGAAGGAATATAATAGAGGAATATTTCCTTCATACTTTGAGTTTGTACATATTTTCCTATGAGTTAATTATGTAATGTTATGTTATTTTCTTTCTATGTTTTAGATGCCCATGTGCGCATTTCATTCTTAATTGAATGAATCCGTATTGTTTTGTAAGTTCCAATTGTTTCTCTTTTGAAGAACTAGTGCAAGGAGTGCACAGTAGCCACTCAAAGAGTGTAGAGGCAGATTCGTGTCCCGGCTCAGAAGCTTAGGAGAGATACCGTTTAATTGAGCTGAGTGAGTGAAAGGAGTGAACATATATTCATCTAAGTGTAAAATATCAAGAAGACCCTTGTAGGGTGTGCACAGGGCCAACATAGAGTCAGGTGTTGAAGAGTATCCAAGAATACAAACAAAAGGAGTGAACGGAAAGTTTTTCTAGAAATGTTCAAATGTCAATTTCTCAAAGAAGTGCAAGGTGTGTGCAGAGAACCCAAGTCATTTGAGGGTTAAATCTTGGGAGAAAGAGCGACCATAATTATTTGAAGGGAATGACCCTTTCATTTTTGAGGTTGAGTGGATGAGATTGAACCAAGGAGGAGAAAACCTTTCCTAGATGTCAGATCTGGGAAAGTAGCATGAGTGTTAACCCTTGAAGTCGTTCGTACTTCGTGTATTCGAAGATTTTTGTTTGTTGTGTGTGAAGGAGACGAATTTCCCGAAGTCCTGGGAACTGGAGAAGATCTGGACCATAAAATTGTGAGGAGACATGTCCACATATCTAGAGTAGTTCAAAAGTCTGGTTATTCATAACAATTGGAGTGTGATTCTGGAAGTTTGCAAGCTCCCCAAAGTTCCAAAGCCTGGAACGAATCTTAACCGTTGGCATGAAGAGACACATGTCAGAATATCTTCAAGTCCAAAGGTTTCGCACTCTGAAAGAATTGAGGAATATTTCATTTTCGGTTGAGAACTCCCAAATGCCCGAAGGCCAGAGTTGATCTCAATCATTGGTTGAAGAGGGAAATATGGAGAGTGGATCTATCCTCCATCGATTTAGTGTTTGAAGATATTGTAAGTTGGAGCATCTAGAACTCCCAAAGTTCATAGTTCCAGAACCAATCATAACCATTGATTAGAGGCAAGCACCATCCATCTGATCTATCAGTTTGGAGTTCATGCATTCCAGAGGATTGTGCATTGAAGTGGGTAAACTCCTCGAATACCAGATTCTCGAAGTGTCGTAGTCCATACCATTCAAGGGTGTTATCCCACGGGCTTGGCCTGAGGTCACGTGGATTCCTCCTCGTGGATAAATAGACCCTCATGAATGCATATTTGAGCACAGAGAAGAAGGTAAGGCCTATGGTATAATATTTTGAGGGCTTGGTAGGAGTTTGAGAATTGATTCGGCTCCATACTAAGAATGATCTTAGAACAGGATTTCGTGCGAGACCTGAGAGGTGGTGGGGTTTTTTGTCAAAAGTGGTATCAAAGGATAAATATTTTCCATACACAGTAGACAAATATAGAAAGAAAAAGACTTGGAATCATGCCACCAAGGAGATGCAGAGACAAAACAATGGTCAATGCAGCCATGAAAGAGGATATGATACAACTTCGTTTAAGTTTTGATTCCATGGAGACAGTGTAGAGAAGTTCACCTGATTTTGGTGACGTCATTGAAAGTGAAAATGAAGAAGTAGAAGATGAATAAGTTGTAGGAGAACAGGAAGAAGAGGAGGGAATGTTGAGAGTTGTTTTCAAGCTAGGAACCAAAGCGAAAATAGAGTTCCCAATGTATGAGGGTAATTTAAATGTAGAAGAATTGCTTGACTAGGTAAGTGCTTTAGATAAGTACTTCTATTATGCAGAGATTGATGATGAGATGAAGGTAAAGCATGGTATGACCAGATTGAAAGGACATAAAATCAAGAGTTGCATTATTATGCTATGACATGAAGCATTATGGTGGGACAAATTGCAAGATGATAGGAGATGCAAAGGTAAGTCTAAAATCAAGAGTTGGGATAGAATGGTAGATAAATTAAAGGCTAAGTTTATACCCAAGGATTATCAAGTAAATCTAGTCAGAATGCTACAGAACCTGAGACAAAAAGGTTTGTTAGTGAAGGAGTACACCAAAGAATTCTACAAGATGAACATCATAGGAGGACATAGGAAGAACGACGAAGACAAGTTTTCTAGGTACATTAGTGGCTTGAGATATGAGATCCAGGATGAAATCATCGTGACGACAATGATAACTGTATATGATTCTTATCAACTATCCCTGAAAGTAAAGGAAAAGTTGGCAAGGAAGTAAAGTCAACAAAACAAAGGAAAAATTCCAAGAAGAGGAAGAGGAATAATTAGAGAAAAGTTCCAGAAGCCTAGACCAGAAGTTGGAAGATATCACAGTCAGACAGAAAGAGGAGGTAGTTCTCAAGGAGGAAACTATGGTGGAACAACCTCTTTTCCTAGAGGAAGAGGAAGAGGGAAAGGAAGAGAAGTGAAATGTTATGCCAGTGGAAATACATGACATATGTCTTGGGAATGTCTTGAGAAAAATAATATGGGAGGTGGATAAGCTCATATTTATGAAGCACATTGGAAGAATGTGGATACAACGATGAATGTAGAAGAAGAAGAAGAAGGAATATCACTCATGATGAGGAAATTTGATCTAGAGAAAGAGGTAAGAGATCTAGTCTAGAGGAACATTTTGTTCAAAACTTCTTGCAAGACTAGTGATAGGGTATACAAGGTGGTCATAGACAGTGGAAGTACTGATAATTTGGTATCGATAGAGATGGTGTAAAAAATGAAGCTGGAGACAACTGCACATCCAAATTTGTACAAGGTATCGTGGCTACAGAAAGGACATCAAGTCATGGTAAGTTGACAATGTAAAGTTGAATTTAAAATAGGAGGTTATAAATATGAAGTCCTATGTGATGTTATACCCATGGATGTTTTTTAGGTTATGTTCAGAAGATCGTCGCAATATGATAGGAATTTCATACATTATGGGAGAAAGAAAACATATACCATGTAGAACAATGGGTGTAAACATATGTTGTTGCCAATAAAAGACAAAGGAGTCAAAGAAGAAGCTAGTCCAAGTATACTTCTCATGAGTGGGAAGGACCTCTTTAAATAATTCAAGAAGAAATAGGAGATACAGTTTCTTGTTGTAGGTAAGCCAAGAGTTATCCTTACAAGCACATCTATGAATGATTTTCCTATAGATTTCCAATAATTATTTGATGAGTTCGTTGATATATTGTGGAAGAGTTACCTCACTCTTTACTGCCCATCAAGAATATCAGTCATCATATTGACCTTATTCCAGGAGCAAGTTTTCCAAATAAAGCATCGCACAGTTTGACACCTTGGGAGAATGAAGAGGTCAAGAATCAAGTCTAAGATTTGTTGGGTAAAGGTTTAGTCAGCTAAAGTTTGAGTTCGTGTTCCATACCAATTGTGTTGAGTCCAAAGAAAGATGGGGGTTGGAGAATGTGCACAGATTCCAGAGCCATCAACAAGATAACCATGAGGTATATATTTCCTTTACCCAAAATGGATGATTTATTGGATTTTTTAATTGGATCTAGTTATTTTTCCATGATAGACTTGAAGAGTGGTTATCATCAGATAAGAATGAGAGAGGGAGATGAATGGAAGACAACATTAAAAAAGAATGAAGGATTGTATGAGGGGTTGGTTATGTCATTTGGATTAACGAACACACCAAGTACGTTTATGAGGTTGATGAATGAGGTACTCAAATATTTATTGGTAAGTTTGTAATTTTCTATTTGGTTGATATCTTAATCTTCAGTAATATTGAAGGAGAGAACTTGAGGCATATAAATATGGTGTTGAGGATATTGCAATAGGAGAAGTTGTTAGTGAAATTGAAGAAATGTTTTTTCATGAAAATAGAACTTGTATACTTGGGATTCGTAATATCTTCAAATGATTTGAATATGGATCTAGAGAAGGTGAGGGAAATCATGTATTGGCTTTCTCCAAGATGTGTATTTAA
Organism: Picea sitchensis; assembly: GCA_010110895.2. NCBI lineage: Eukaryota > Viridiplantae > Streptophyta > Pinopsida > Pinales > Pinaceae > Picea > Picea sitchensis. The sequence continues at coordinate 26,006 of SNQJ01S0080662.1, read as the reverse complement.
GGTAAGAAGTTTTCATGGATTGGCAAGTTTTTACAGGAAATTCCTGAGGAATTTAAGTAGTATTTGTGCACCTATACTGGACACCATAAAGAAGGAGCATAAATATTTTAATTGGACAGAGGAAGCTGAGAAAGGATTTAGAGTGTTAAAATCCAATATAATAGAACAACCTATTCTACTTATGCCATATTTTAAGAAGACATTTTAGGTTAAATGTGATGCAAGTGGAGTAGCCGTTGGCACAATTTTGAGTCAAGATAATAAGCATGTTGATTATTTCAATGAGAAGTTGAATGATGTCAAAAGAAAGTATTCCACATATGATAAGGAATTGTATGTTGTAATTCAAGCCTTGAAAAAATGAAGGCATTATCTTATTCTGAAAGAGTTTTTTTTATATTCTGACAATCTGGCATTGCAGTTTATAACCAGATAAGAGAAATTGAATAAGATGCATGCCAAATGGGTATAATTCATGCATAATTTTACTTTTGTTATTAATCATATAAGTGGAACCACTAACAAAGTTGTGGATTCTTTGATCATGATATGTTTGATCTTACAGGAATTTCAAGTGGAGACCTTGGGATTTGAACACCTCAAGGAGATGTATCAAGAAGATACAGATTTCAAAGAAGCTTATGAAGCATGTGAGAACCCTTTGTTGAGGGATATAAACCATTGGATGGAATATATTATCCAAGGTGGAATTTTATTCAAAGGAATCTAGTTTTGTATCCCTAAGTGCTCAATTAGGGATAACTTGTTGAAGGAAAAAAATAGTGGAGGCTTAGTTGGACACTTTGGCCATGATAAAACATATGCACAGTTGAATTCTTCGTATTATTGGCAAGGTATGAGGTCTGATGTGAAGAAGTGTGTGGACATATGAAGAATCTGCCAATATGATAAAGGAAAGCAGTAGAACACTGGATTGGATCAACCATTGCCTATTTCAAACAAGTCATGGGATGTTATAAGTATAGATTTTTTTCTAAGATTTCCAATAAACCAGAGAGGGAATGATTCAATCTTTGTGGTTGTTGAGATATTTCCAAATATGGCACATTTCATACCATGTCATAAGGCCAACGATGCTACTCACATAGATAATTTGTTTTTCAAGGAAGTTATAAGATTGCATGGATTATAGAAGAGTATAGTTTCAGATAGATACACTAAGTTTGTGGGACACTTTTGAAGAAAATTTTGGAAGAAGCTGGGGAGAATTTTTTCTTTCATTTCAACATATCATACTCAAATGGATGGAAAGACTAGAGCGGTGAATCAAAGTTTAGGGAATTTTTTGATAAGTTTGGTCACTGACCCTAACATCCAGTGGGATCAAATTATGCCCCAAGTAGAGTTTGCATACAATGACTCACCGAATAGGATTACTGGTAAGCGCCCATTCCAAATAGTGTACGTGATGCATCTCAGGGGAATTTGTGAGTTGAGATATTTGGGAATAGATGAGTTAAGAAGCCCAGGAGCAAGGGATTTTACTGAAGAGATGTAAAAATTGCATGATCAAATCAATGGACAACTACGAATTAGCAACCAAAAGTACAAAAGCAAAGTAGACTAGAGAAGAAGAGAAGTAAAATTTGAGGTTGGAAATCATGTTTTGGCACATCTGAGGAAACAAATATTTACAAAATGGAAATATAACAAGTTGAATATGAAAAAGATAGGACCGTGTAAAATACTAAGAAAATTTGTTGCAAATTCTTATGGCATTGATTTTCCAAAGGACATTAGAATATCACCAATATTCAATGTAGCAGACTTGTATCCTTACAGGGTCGATGATACAGAAGGAACAGATGATCGAGATGATATTCAGTGGAAACGACATATGCCTATAATAGAAAAGACACATATAGAGAGATCTTAGATCAAAGGATTACTAAGAAGACCAGAAGGAAAATTTATTATGAATATTTGGTTAAGTGGAAAGATCATCCAATAGAAGTTGTCAGTTGGATTACTTAGACTGATATCTAGAGGTATGGAAAGACAATGCAAGAGCTCATGGACATGAGTCCATGAATCTTTTTGTCTAGAGGAGTATTATGCAAGAGCATCATCATTAACTTTCATCAAGGCGAGTGGAGGACAACTCAACATCAAGCGTGCATTCAAAATGTTTTAGGATCCAAAAAGAATAGCACGTCATTATTGTTTTGAAAGAATTGTAATAAAAACATTTTAATGTTTTGAGACTTGATCCATTGTATGAGATTGAAAGAAATTGTAATTTCTTTAATCAGTTGTACGATTGTACAAATATTGAGAATCGACTCGTATCTGAGTTGTAAATGTTATTTATTGTAATAAGGCTTAGTACGATAATGTTTTAATTGTGATATGATAAAACTAATATAGGCTGGAAGGAAGCCTCAAGAATCCCCTTCGTGTATAAGTATATGTAATCTATTCCCAAATGAGGTTGTTGATAAGTTGTTGAAGACAATTGTATTTTGTTGCTGAAGTTTATTGTAAATTGTTGTCAAGGATAATTTGAGAGCTGCAAGAGAACACTTTGTAAATTATTTGATGGAGGAATATCATAGAGAAGGATTTCTTTTAGACTTTGAGTTTGTACAGGTTTACCTATGAGTTAATTGTGGAGTGTTATGTTATTTTCTTTCTATGTTTTATATGCCTATGTGTGCATTTTAGGGTTAATTGAATGAATCAATAGTGTTTTGTAAGATCCAATTGTTTCTCTTCTAAAGAACTAGTGCAATGAGTGCATAGTAGCCATTCAAGGAATGAAGAGGCAGAGTCATGTTCAGGCTTAGAAGATTAGGACAGATAATGTTGAATTGAGATGAGTGAGTGCAAGGAGAGCACATATACTCATATGAGTATAAAATCTCAAGAATACCCTTGAAAGGTGTGCATCGGGCCAACACAAAGTCATGTGTTGAAGAGTCTCGAAGAAGATAGATGCAAGGAGTGCGTGGGAAGTTTTTCCATAAATATTCAAGTGTCAAGTTTTCAAAGAAGTGAAAGGTGTTTGCAGAGACCCCAAGTCATTTGAGGGTTAAAGATCAAGAGAAAGAGAGACCAAAAGTATTTGAAGGGAAGGACCCTTTCTTTTTCGAGGTCGAGTGGATGAGATCCACCTGAGGAGGAGAAAACCTTTCCTAGATGTCATATCTGGGAAGGTAGAATGGGTGTTAACCCCTGAAGTCCTTTGGACTTCATGTATTCATATATGTCCATATGTTGTGTGTGAAGGAGAGGTATTTACCAAAGTCCTGGGAACTAGAGAAGATATGGACCATCAAATTGTGAGGACACATGTCCAAATATCTAGAGTAGTTTGGAAGTTCAGATATCCAGAAGAATTGGAGTGTGATTGTGGAAGTTTGCAAGCTCCTCAAAGTTACGAAGCTCAGAACGAATCTTAACTGTTGGCGTGAAGAGCCACATGTCATAATATCTTGGAGTCTAGAGGTCTAGCATGCTGGAGGAATTGAGGCATAGTTCATCTTGGGTTGAGAACTCTTGAAGGCCCGAAGGCCAGAGTTGATCTTGACTGTCAATCGAAGAGGTACACATGGAGATTGGATCTATCCTTCGTCGATTCGGTGTTCAGAGGTATTGTAAGTTGGAGAAGCTAGAAATCCCAAAGTTTGAAGTTCTAGAGCCAATCATAATAGTTGAACAGAGGAAAGCGCATGTCGTTCGATCTATCAATTCAGAGTTCATGCATTCAAGAGGATTGTTCATTGGAGTGGTTAAACTCCCCGAAGCCCGAAGTCTGAAATTGTTGTAGTCTGCACCATTCAAGGGTGTTAGCCCATGGAATTGGCCTGAGGTCATGTGGATTCCTCCACATGGTTAAATAGACCCTTGTGAATGAATATTTGAGTGCAAGGAAGAAGGTAAGGCTGTGGTATAAGATTTTGAGGTCTCGATAGGAGCTCGGGAGCTGATTTGGCTACATATTGAGAATAATCCTATACTGGGAGGTCTTGCGAGCCCCATGAGGTGGTTGTGGTTTATGTCAATTACGTATTCTCATATCATACCATTAACATATTTCATGGCATAAACTCAATAGCCACTAATTAGTCTAATATTTTTCTTCATCCCTCTCCATAAATGGGCATAATATGATATCAAGTGGCATCTCGAGAAACTCAACATAACATCTAAGTATGAGCTTAACATGTTCATATAATGGCTACCCATTCTCTATCTCATGCATTCTTTATGTTCTCGAGAAAGATGAATACTATTCAATTAAGCCATGTATGCAAAACATATTTTATTTAATATAAAATATTTGACGATGGTAACAAAAACTCACCTAACAATCTACAACATAAACAATAACAAGGTAATGTAAAGAATATTAATCATAACTATTGCATTCTTATTTTACACATTAATTAACACTAGAAAAAATAGAAAAAAGTCAACATTTATGTATATGATATGAAACATATTGCATACCTTAGGATCTCTATCATACAAGTGTTCGGCAAATGATCCATAACCTTTAAGTTCAGCAGCATCAATGTAGCAGGGAATTTTTTTTTCTCTTAATCCTTTATAAAGTCATTTATTTTCCTTATCTAGTAGAGGTTCATCAAAAATACCATCATTATCCCCATCCTCATCCCAACATCCTCTATATAACCTGTTTTGACTAATTCCCAAATAACAAACCCAAGAGCATTCAAATATGTCTTCATTATTATACCCCATGATGCATAGTTTGTTCCATATAACAAAGGAGCTCTATTTGTAGGGAGGCCTTCCTTATAATCCGTATGTGTTTTAGATATTCCTTCCAATCGTCAAATTGTTTCTAAAGGAACCCTCTCTTACACCAATTGTTGAACTTATGCTTATACTGAGAGGGGGGTGAATGAATATACGATATTTATTAGTTTATTTAACCATTTATCAATCATTCACTGGATGAGAAACAATAATAAAAATAAACTCAAATCATAATGCACAGAGTTTACCATGGAAACCCAATTGAGAGAAAACCATAAAACTTATCTCTATAAATGTATGTAAGCACCAACCTATTGTTATAAATATTGTATGCACCAACATACTAGAGACACCGATACCCTTAACTAATCACCAACTCATCAACATGTGGGAACAAACCTGCTGGAGACACCACTCTCCTCAAATAAGTATGAACTTAGCAACACCCATATGCACCAACCTAATTTTACAATATTTGAAAGGACCAACCTGCTGGAGACACCAATCCCCACCAATCCCCTCACCTGAGAAACAACTAAAAAAAATATGTGTAGACACCAATCCAATATCTCTGTACACAAAGTAATTATGAATTCACCTCCATGCTTCATTCCATAGGAAATCCTTCAAACTCTAGTCACATGTAGTCTTCATGCCTTAACGAACCTCATAGCATCATTCCCAGAATATGATTTCATACTGCATCATCACAAACTCAAGATGATGCACATTGCAACATCACAACATCAATATAGCACACATTGCAGCATCACATACCTTTGGTCTTTCATAGCGCACCTTAAGAAGAAGAAAATCACAGGAAAACGCCTCTTGCACACCTTTAGACCCCAAAAAGACACCCCAACACATTTAACAAACCTCAAATCACTTTTAGGCACCCCAGACTTAATATATTTCTTGGCTTGAATAGAAATGTAGACATATATCATGTATTTATAATATTTTTTTCCTCTCTTTCAGGACCAACCTATAAATACTTGTTGAGTTGACCTAAATTTTTTGGCTAGGATGTCACACAAAAAAAATCATATCTCCTCATTCAGAGGGAGTTAGAGGGAATTCCATATACCATTGGAAAGGTATAAAAATAAGGTTCCAACCATATAACCTATTATCGCATTTTAGATAGGTATGTAGGGTAAAAATTATTTCAAAAATAGGGTATCCAAACTGAGCATCAAAAATCCAAAAATAATATTTCCAACAATCTCCATCTTGTAATATTTATTTTATCCTTAGTCTCCCTCTATATTTGACATCAATGACAACAATATTTCCAACAATTGGCACTATGCTCCATATGCCCACTAGAATCACGTGAATATAAATAAAGAGAACCATCAATGTCGAAAATATCATCCACACAATTGTAAAATATATGTTGTGAATATGTGAAGAACAATATCACTGGACAATATGAAATATGAGAAATAGTAGGGCCATAATAGGTGCCATATTTCCCTCGATGATGTTCTCTACAAAAGGTGGAATAGATTCATTATATAGAATATTAAAGTTGTTGTCTTATAATAAATGATAATTATACATGTACCAATCATCACAGTCATCCTCTAAATTATATGAAGAGCATCTTTTTTGGTTATAATATTCACTAATGAAAGGATATATTCCTTCAAGGAGTCTAATTTTTTGTGATTTTACCTTAGCCCACTAGGATTTTATCTCATGCTCCTTCCATTCTACTTGAAAACCCTTATATGTTCTTAATATGTAAATTAAAAGATGTTTAATCATAAATCTATCCTTATTTATAGCTAGCAAGAGAAATTTAATCATAATAATATCCTAACTACATGTTGAGTTGCCAATATGTCATTGTTTTCTACCATTCAAATCATTGATTTTGATCATTTTACCTCACCCTTTACTCATTAATCGTCATTCCTACCATAAGTATTCAAAAAGGCACCAGGGTACACCCCAATATGCTCAAGTAGTTAATTATCATGTATTTCCTTCTTTTCTAGTGAATTAATGAGAATTATAATGTTAGGGAACTAACCCCTCATGTAGGTAGACTAATATATTCCGATGTAATAAAGTTCAATATTAATAAGCCCTACCAATAAAGAAGAATAACTCCAATGTAAAAAGACCTAATAGAAGCTTTTGCTTCTATAAGGATCTTCCTCTAGATGGTTCTTTTGATAGACATATTTAGTATAAATAAGAGTCAAGTGTATGAAAACTTTTTTCTTGGATATCATTGTAATATACCTCTTCTCTATTGGAAGTTTCCCCCTCGAAGAGGCAAGTGAACATTTCTCTTAGTAATCAAAGTTCTCTTCCTGGTGTTATTCTAGTATCATTTTGGTATTATTGTGGTGTTGTTCTGGTTATATTGTTGTTCATATGCCATTTCTAGCTATTTATTTAGTTATGCATACTTTTTATATCTGAAATATTACAAGTGGTATTAGATCACTTTCCTCAGCAGAAAATTGTGTGTAAATGTTTTTCAGGGTAGAGATGTATTCTGGGTTCTTTAAGCTACAAAGATCTATCGTTACATGCATAAACCCATGGTCGGGGATTCATACACGCAGGAAATACAAGTGGTACTTAAGCGCACATATGTTGGCCACCCTTGTAACCCCTATTGGTACCCCTTCGAGTGGTAGTGCATTAGACATCACCTATATAGGAATCGACTTAGATTTCCCAAATCCCTCTTTAGATAAATCGATTGGCTGTATGACTTCTATAGTGCCACTGATAACAACACTCAGGAAGATACTCTCTAGTACCTAGGTAGTTGGGTAGTACGCCTAAGGGCACGGTCTAGCCTCCTTAGTTGGTGCCATGAGATATTGGGCCGAGTACTACTGTTGGACCCCACACATATATCAGAGATCTATAGCACAGGGAAAACTCGTGTCTGTATAACCCTTGAATACCTAACCTTTGGGGACGGAAACAAAAATTATAACAGACAAGATCTATTGTCATGTAACTCTGTTTCCTGCATTCGAGTGCCAAATTACTACACATTTCTTCTTAATAATTTGGGCATTTCATCACTGCAATATTCTTCAGATCGGAGTATAACTCCGCAAGTGTAAAAAAAACAAAAAAACAAAAACAAAAAACAAGTCTGGATCCTGTTGGCACCATTATTTGAGACCTATTCCATTAGATTTATCTCTCTACCCTTATCACATTCATACCTATCATTTTTCAACATTTTTTTTTCTTGTGTGACCCCACCCACCCTTTTTTGGGTCCCTCATCATCATGGCCCATACTCATAGCCAAGACTTGGAATCTTGCTTCAATACCTTGCACTCTAATTTCACAGAGACCCAACAAGAAGTGAGAAAACTCAGTGCCAATATTTCCACCATCAATAAAAACATGCATTTTTCCATCGTCACCTCAATCGAGGAACTCAAAAAATACATTACTATCCATCTTGAATCTGTCACTACGATGATCTGCACCAAGAAACATATCCCTCCAGATCCTTCCCTATATGACCCACCTTTACATACCAAAGGTGAAACTTCCTCTCATTCCTAGAATTTTCAGCCCCATCACTTTCAGCATGATCTACACCTTCCTCTTGTGGATGTGACCAAATTTGATGGCTCGGATCCCACTGGTTGGGTAACTGAAATGGAACATTATTTCTACTTGTAAGTCATTATGGATGATTTGGACAAACTATGGTATGGTGTTCTCTTTCTAGATCAAGAATGTTGGCAATGGTGGAAATGGAAGAAAAACTTCTTGTCAAGGGTATGTTGCTTGGACACACTTTGTGGTAGAGCTTTATGAATTCTTTGAAACTAACACCATCCATTTAGGCCATTTGACAAAGTTGAAACAATCTAGAATAGTGGAAGACTTCATATCTTCTTTTGAGTGACTAGATTTTTATACAGAGGGCATGTTTGGTGCTTTTTTCCGAGAATGTTTTATCAGTGGCCTTATGGATGAGATTTGAGCCCATGTACTCATGGCTCGGCCTCAGAGTTGGGTGGAGGATACTAAATGATCTAAGGAAGCACAACAAGTTGTGTCTTCTCAAAACTGAAAACCCTCCTTTATTCCTCGCATTAAACCGGTAAATCCCACTCCTCCTTCTACTCCACTAAAGATCCAAAAATTGACCAAGGCCAAAATGGTTGAACGCCAACTCAAAGGCCTTTGTTATAATTGTGATGACAAATATTTTTCGGGACATAAGTGTAAGGAAAAAAATCTTTTTATGGCTATCTCGGAGGATTTTTTGGAAGAGGATGTTGAGGCTCCCCTTGTGTCTGTGTCACCTGAACCCACTGACATAACCCCTCCCTCAAATCATCCCCAAGTAGAACCGGCCATTTCCCTAAATGCTCTCACTGGCTTCTCTGCTCCCCAAACCCTCAAGATAATTGGTTACATCAAGCATAGGAAGGTCATCATTCCTGTTGATAGTGGAAGCACCCATAATTTTATTCATCGTTGCATTGCCCAAGAAACTAATTGCTATATCCGTGCAGGAAAAAATTTCTAAATCATGATTGTCAATGGAAGGTCTATGAAATGTGGAGGGAATTGTTAAAATGTGTGTCTCCAAATTTGTTACTACCACCTGAAATCTCATATGTTTTCTATAGACATGGGTGGTTGTGACATTGTGTTGGGTGTAGAATTGCTAAGGACTTTAGGTCCCATTCTCATGGATTTTAAGGAATTAACCATGCAATTCGACCAAGAGGTCCAAAAATATAAGTTCCAAGGCATCATTGTCGGTTCACCAGAGATCATTAGTTCCCATCGCATGGAAAAGCTGGTAAAAAAAGGTCATTTTGGCATTATTTCCCAACTCCATGCCATACAAGCAACTGAGACACCCTTTGTGCCGCAGGACCTCCAATCCATCCTCTCTAAACATCAAGTGTTTTTTTACACTCTCTAGGGACTCCCTCCTTCCCCTGGTGTTAATGATCATTCCATTCCCCTTGTCCCAGGAATCCTTCCTACTAATATTTGTCCCTATCATCACCCCTTTTCCCCAAAAAATGAAATTGAGAAAATGGTTCAAGAACTGCTCAACGCATGTGTTATCCGCCCTAGTATGAGCCCCTACTCTTCCCCTTTGGTCACGGTCCTTAATAAATAAGGTTCTTTGCACATGTGTCCTGACTTTCATGCCCTCAACAAACTCACCATTAAATACAAATTCCCCATTCCTATCATTAATGACCTCTTGGATGAATTGAGTGGCGCCTAGTTCTTTACTAAACTTGATCTTCGTTCTGGCTACCACTAGATCCGTATGAAAGAGGTCGACATTCCTAAGACTGCCTTTAGAATTCATGAGGGCCACTATGAGTTTTTGGTCATGCCCTTTGGCTTGTGTAATTCTCCCTCTACTTTCCAAAGCCTCATGAATCATGTCTTCCATCATTTTGTCCATCATTTTATCTTAGTTTTCTTTGATGATATCCTCATCTATAGAAAAACATGGACAAACCATCTTGCTCATGTGGAACGAGTTCTCCATCTACTCTCTCAGCACCAACTTTTCCTAAAACAATCTAAATGTTCTTTTGGTGCCTCATAAGTCGAGTACTTGGGTCATCTTGTTGGCAAGGTCGGCGTCAGGGTGGATCCTAAAAATATTGAAGCTATGTAAGAGTTGGCTCACACAAAGACTCTCAAAATATTCTGTGTATTTCTGGGCTTAACAGGTTAGTATCGTAATTTTGCTAAGAATTATGGAAATATTGTGGCACCTCTCATTGTACTCCTTAAAAATAATTCTTTCACCTGGACTCCAGTAGCTTCTCAGGCTTTTCAAAACTTGAAGATGGCCATGTGCACCACTCCAGTCCTAGCCCTTCCCAATTTCACAAATACCTTTTTCCTAGAATTTGATGCTTCAAGGAAAGGAATTGGCGCTTTCCTTATGCAAGAGGGTCGACCTTTGGCATTTACCAAAAAACAATTATCTAAGAGAAATTCGGGAAAATTCATCTATGAAAAGGAAATGTTTGCTATTCTGCATGTTGTTGATATTTGGTGCGCTTATCTATTGGGGAAAAACTTCCAAATTAAGATAGATCATCAAAGCCTAAAGTTTCAGGTCTCAAAGTTTGGTTGAAAAAGTTACCTTTATCGTCTTTTTATCAACCAAAGAAATTTACAGAGTGCTAACATTTTGGCGTCGTTGCCGGGGATGAAATTGAATAGACTTTCCCTGGGAGAATGAAAAATGCTGCAATTTGACCCCTGATGGTAACAAAGGGACAAACATTCATACCAGCTGAAACCCTTACCCTGGTGACTCCATTCTAAATAGACTAGTAGCTCCAAGTAGCACAGTTTAGGAAAATTGGCTCCAAAGACGATTTACACAAGAGAGAATCCTGACTGAAACCCCTCAGAGCCTATGTACGACCCCGAAAAGATTATGCGGAAGACTACAGAGAAAGAACCGAACCCATTCTATTACTTGGACAGAAGCCTATCCTTGCCCAAATATGACATGTAGAGAATTGATGACCTTGAGTTTGACACATTCTTCAAGCAAACTCTGTTTAGGTCGAAGTCAAAAACCAGTTTGAACAAGACTGTTTTCAACCCAAAAAAATTCCAAGCCCTAGTATCAAGTAATATCCCTCAAAATATGAACCGTCCTAGGTCTATGTCTGCCATATTTTCTCCCCTCATCCTGCCAGCCCAATTGCATGACTTGCCTCAAAATTATAGCCAGAGAATCAGGCTCTATGATGTTGAGGGAAATGTTTCCTCTCAGAGGCACCTGTATTGGTTTAATAATTTCATTGACCTGGAGGAGGTGGACTACAGAGATGCAAAAATGAGGCTTTTTGTGAAAATACTTTCGGGATATGTAATAAAATGGTTCAAATCCCTCCCACCCACGAGCATTCGAGACTTCACCGTGTTCGAGACATCGTTCCTACATAAATAGGGGGACAAGAAAAACCCTTTGCAGCTGCTAACACAATACAATAATATGAAGAAATCACTGGAAGAGACTGTCCAAGAACTCTCAGCCCATTTTTTGAAGGTGTACAACTCAATCCTTGCGAAAGTCAAGCCGCCCCCTGGTGTTGTGTAGTTGTGGTATGCTAATTCCTTAGACAGTGATTTCTCCCTGTTGTTAAGAGAAAGAAGATCAACGAGTCTAGATGCTATAAAGAGTAACATTGTTGAAGTTGAAGTGAACATGATGGCATTGGGAAAAATAAAACCAAGGTTCAATCGAGGCAACAAGAGGCCCTAGGGAGATGCACAGCCATTGACGTTGCGGTCCTCATATGACAAATTTGAAATGATGATGAAGACCATGGAGAAGTTGATGGAGAGAATGTCCATGGGAGGTAGACCCACTGCTTGAGAACAGAATGACCCACAACCCAGAAATCAAAACCTCAGAAGGGGTCAAATCTCTCATATCAGACAAAGGCAACGAAAGGAGCAAAGGGATCAAGGTGACCAGCAGACAAGACCACCATTCTAGAAAAATTATGTGGATGAGGATTTCGACCATATGTTCGATGACCAAATGCATTGTTGTGATGACAAGATCCCGCGTGTGTTCTTGACAAAGAGCGAGAATGAATGGTATATGAGTAAAAATGGCGATTTCATGTTGGAGACGAATGATGGTATGATACTAAAAAAAAATGATGTGCCTTCATGGGAGACACAAGAGTTCAGGAAGGGATATCAAAATGCCATCATGAAATTCCAAAAGAAGTACAACCTCTTGAGAAAAGACATGCCTACCGAGTCGCAACAAACTAACCCCATAAGGAAGCCCCCAATGGACACCCCTTCCACAAGTGGACCAACATCGGACAACGTGGCCAACGATGCAACAGAGAAGGTCAGTCGAAGGAGGAGGTCCCCAAGAAGGCCTCGGAGATAGGTCGAGAGGTGAGTGGAAAAGAGGTATAAAAAACCTATCCCCCTTTTAATTTCGAACACGAGATCGCCAAAATCAAAATCTGTATCCCATTCAATGAACTGATTAGAAAGGGAAAGTATCGGGAACAAATCATCAAAATGCTGAAAATGGGGGGGACCCCCGATACTCTGAATATTCAATATGATCATCCCGCTATCCTTTTTGGTCTGCATGTAGAAGAGACAAGTGATACTGAAGACATCCTTTTGTTCTATGTTAGTTTGAAAGTCCATGAGATGACCCTGCATAATGCCATGTTGGATAATGGCACGTCGCACAATCTCATGCCGAAGGTGATCATGGATTAACTGGGATTGGATGTCATGAGTCCACAAAGACCTTTTCTCCTCTGATTCAAGGAAATTCAAGTGTTTGGGCCTTATTAAAGACCTAGTTGTATCGTTGGCTCAAATCCCCACTAATAACATGGTCATGGACATGGTCATTGCAGACATAGCTCCAAAGTTTGACATGTTGCTCTCGAGGTCGTGGGATGCAAAGTTGAAGGGACCTTTGCAAATGGATATATTGTACGCCAGTATCCTTGTTTTTGGCCATGACAGAAGGTTGTACATAGAAGTGTTGTTGAAATATATGGTAAGTAGCAAGATGGAACCAAACAATCATCCTATATACGCCATTGACACTGAGGTGGGTTCTTCTATATTCTACAGTGACCTTAGTTTCAAAGAATAAGAACCGAAATCCATCATAAGAGATGGCAAGAAGACGGCGTGGGAAAAAATAGAGTGCGTCGACCCGAAAGATCGCATGAAAATCGGGGTGTGGAACATGAGTTTTGATGATGCAGTCAACAGAGAAGGAGTTGGGGACGGCATATGGGTGATCCCCCCTGCAGCAAGTACAAAGTTGTTCTCATACAAGATCGCGTTTGAATGCACTAACAACATGGCCGAGTATGAAGCACTAATCTTGGGCTTACAAGTTTTGAAAGAATTAGGCGCGTAGAAGATAGCAGTGCACGAAGATTCTAAGTTGATCATAAATCAGGTAAAGGGTGTATATCATACCAAGCACCCCAAGCTGAGGGAATACATAAATTTGGCTTTCGACCTCCTTGAAGGTTTTTCAGAGTATGACCTATCTTCTATACCTAGAGAGAAAAATCAGATCATCAATTCGTTGGCTACCTTGGCCTCGGTTTTTAAGATCCCCACCCTCCCAAAAAAAAGGTATGAAATCGAGGTCAAGCATAGGCCGATAGTGCTTGATAATATCAAACACTGGAAAGTGTTTGACGATGATAAACAGGTGGAAAGATTCCTCCTTATAAGCAAAGAGTTCACTAATACAAACATTGACGAGGAATGTTGTGACGACGAAGATGAGAGCGCGGATGCGCGCAGTAACGACGACCCTCTCCAAAACCATATCACGGGAAGGGACATAATACAATTGAAAAATAATAATATTCCAAAGGGGTTGGTGCCGCTAGAAAATCTATTTGACAAAAATGATGTGGCTAAGAACCCCAAGATCATTGCAAGAGAAGAAGACGTGGAAGACTACAACATCGGTACTAAGGAGAACCCAAAGATGGTGAAATTATCTAAGACACTCAGTCTAGAATTCAAGCAGGACTACATAAAGCTCATGAAATAGTTTCCAGACGTCTTCGCATGGAGCTACAATGACCTGAAAGTATATGATACGAAAGTGATCCAACATGTTATCCCCCTCAAGGAAGATCAGAAACCTTTCCAAAATAAGCTTAGGTGGATAAATCCTTTGTTTCTTCCACTGAACGAGAAGGAGGTAAAGAATCTTTTTGACGCTAAAATTGATTTCTCTTTGAGATTCTCAAAATGGGTAGCTAATTTGGTACCTCTAGGAAAGAAAAGCGCTGAGATAAGACTGTGAGTACACTTTCAAAATTTAAACAAAGTGTCTCTCAAGGACCACTACTCCCTTCCTAAAATGGACTACATCCTGCAAAAGGTGGTAGGGCCCCAGAAGATGTCTATTTTGGATGGGTTCTCGGGATATAATTAGATCATGGTCCACCCAGATGACAGAGAGAAAATGTCTTTCACAACTCCATGGGGAATGTTCATGTATGACAAGATGTCATTCAGACTTATGAACGTTGGTACCACTTTTCAAAAGTAAATGGACATCACGTTTGCTGATGAAAAGGACAAATCCATCATGATTTATCTATAGGACATCATAATGTACTCTGCCTCCGACAAACAACATCTCGAGCACTTGAAGAGGGATTTCTAGAAGTGCAGAAAGTTTGGCATATCACTGAATCCAAAGAAATCACATTTCGTAGTGGAAGAAGGAAAGTTGTTAGGGCACGTCATTTACAAGGACGGAATTAAGATAGACCCTTGCAAAGTTGAATGGATTCTGAAGATTGGCACCCTGCACAGTAAAAGGGAGGTGCAATCTTTCCTGGGAAATGTAAACTTTTTGAGGTGATTCATCCCAAACCTGGTGGAAATCATAAAACATATCACTTGCATTCTGAGGAAGGGAAACGAGATCAAGTGGAACCTGGAGGCCAAGAAGTATTTTTAAGATATCAAAGTAGTGATGACTAAATCCCCTATGCTAGCCAGCCTGGATTTTACGAAATATTTCCTCCTATTTTCATTCGCCTCAGAACACACTATTGTCGGCGTACTGCTACATAAAGACAAACAGGATTTCGAAACCACATAGCCTATTTCAGCCGAATGTTGCGTGATTCTCCACTAAGGTATGACATCATGGAAAACCAAGTGTATGCCTTAGTGAAAGCCCTAAAAGAATTCAAGACATACACATTGCATTCCCATGTCATCGCTTGTGTAACCAACAATTCAGTAAAAGATATTCTGACTCAACCTGACTCGAAAGGAAGGAAAGGCAAGTGGATAGTAGCCATGTTAGAATATGATCTTGAGATCAAGCCTACAAAGTTGGTCAAAGGTCAGGGTCTTGCAAAGTTAATGGAGTAGTCGGACTGCGACGTTGTAGGAATGAATTTCATTGTTGATCTATCGAAATTCCCTCAAGAAGAAAAAACTATGCAGGTGCCTCAACAGTTCATTGATTCACCATGGTATGTAGACGTCATCTATGTGTTGGAGAATCTCTAGGCCCCTTCAAGAATGAGTAAGACCAAGGCCAAATTTATCAAGCTTAAAAAGGTTAAGTTTTGCATCCTGGAAAATTCACTTTACTGTAAAGACCCCCGTGGAATATTGTTGAGTTGTTTGCTGGAGGATGATGTGAAATGGGCCATACAATAATTTCACAAAGGAGACTGCGGAGGGAACCACTATTGGAAGACCACCATGCACAAAATACTGAGGGCGAGATATTACTGGCCAACAATTTCGCTGATGTATATAAAGAGGTCTCCAACTGCAATGAATGCCATATTTTCAATGGAAGAAGAAAGATGCATCCTCTTCCGCTAAGGCCGATCTCAGTAGAAGAACCTTTCATACAATGGGGTATATATTTCATAGGAGAGATAAAACCTTCATCCTCTGTGCAACACAAACGGATACTCACGACCACTGACTATTTCATGAAATGGATAGAGGTGATCCCCATAAACCAAGATACAGACACAATCATCATCCAATTCCTAGAAATAAACATCTTGTCGAGGTTCGAGTGCCCTGTTAAGATCATAACAAACAATGCAGCCGCATTCAAGTCTACGAGGATGGATACAAATTTTCAGGATTATAAAATAACCCTGGGGCATTCCACGACGTACTATCCACAAGGAAACAAGTTAGCAGAATCCTTGAATAAGATCCTGACTAGGATCATCAAAAGAATCCTGCAAGACAACAAGAGAGCCTAACATAAGAAGCTTATTTGTGCATTATGGGAAGATCGAGTTACCACCAAGAATTCCATATCAACGTCACCTTTCCTTATCGTTTACGGTGCATACACAATATTCCCCACTTCATTGGGACCACCCTTCAGGAAGTTGTTGCAAGAATAAGAGGTCGAGTCAAATGATGCGCAAAGGAGAATAAACTAGTTGATTCACATGCAAAAGGCAAGGGAACATGTGTATAATCAGTCACAGTTCCATCAGGAGAGGATAAAGAAAAATTTCAACAAACATTCCAAGTAGGATTATTTTCAGGTAGGAGATTTGGTGTTGAGATGGGACGCGAGAAATGAAGGTAAAGGGAAAAATAAAAAGTTCATCCACCTTTGGACAGGTCCTTTCAAAATCAACACGTACCGTGGAGACAATACTTATTTCCTGAAAGGATTAGATGGAGAATGCCTTGGTTGGGGGCCTGTAAACGACAGGTTCCTCAAGAATTACCTAACAAAATAAAAGTCATTTGAGTCATTTTTCATTGTAAATAGTCATATATTTTTACGTTGAGTCTGTAGATCACCAGAAAATTGAATCTCGAAGTGAAGGCCCTAAGTTTATTTTGAATTTTTATAAGCTGTGTCGATCGGTTTAGTTTGTTTATTGTCTGTTATTTATTTTTCTCAATGTTTGGAGGTCAAATAAAGCCCAATGGTTAGGCACCTGGTCTACTGTTCTTTGCTAGCTCACAGGGAAGATAGCATCCCCGTTGGAGCCAGCTATTAGCACTGCCATTTTTCTTTTCATTTAGAGTCAGTTTTAAGTCCCGTTTCGACCCATGCGTCCAAACATGCGAAGTCGAGTATTTAGCACCGTGAGGTTGAAGTCAGAAAGTGGTCAGTTGGCCCTTGGAAATGAGAAGGGATGTTAGAGTCGAAACTTGTATAAGTGGTACGGGTATACCATATGTCTTTTCCAAAAGAGTCGAGTCCTGTTAAGAAACCAGTCTCTACGTGCCCTAGGTCAAGTCAAGTGGTTAATGGAAATCGCATCAGCAAGTACAACATTTATTATCAGTTTATCATGAAAGCCGAGGGAATGAAAAATCACGACGTTTGTATCATGCATGCCCAACAAACCTTATCACTTGTATCCTGCATGCAAGGATTTTCCATGGAAAACCTGCAACTCAACTTGGAACATCTCGTCGCCATGAATTCACTGTCCTTCAGCATGATTTCCTCTCTTTTCTGACTCGTTATAAATATCAGATTCTCTACACTTTCTCCAGTAGTAGAACCAGGCCCAAAGTCTATTTTTGATTTCCCTTGCCAGTCCAGTTTGTTCAAAAATGCCCCCCCTGTTCATTTTTTGGATATATTGTGCGCAGATTTCACACTGGTCGCACCATGGAGACCTCTTAGAGAATAAGGAAAGGTGCACCAAGAAACAAAATTGCAAGGTCCGAGCCCCAAAACAACTGGGAGTTGTTCTCACCTGCATCAACCATTCCCAAAGATGTGAAAGGAGATATTATTTTACCTACAGAGAAGACCATATCAAACGATGCAGAATCCAAAATGGAGGGATTAACATAGGAAGGGAAGACAGTAGGAGCCCCGTCTCCCCAATGGAAAATTCCTTGGAAGAGGGACAGGCTGAGGAAGAACAATGAAACCATGGAAGCTCGATTTTCAGAAGAGCTGCGCGCTAGATCTGTAGTTGAAGAACTACTTGTGTGCACCATCTGGTTAGAATCTGATAGGGGGTCGAGCCGTGAAGACATGAGAAGAACAAGGAGAGCTTATATTACAAGAGAGAATTATCAAGAGACATATCAACAACTAAAGTGATCAAATATGGCTATCACTGAACTCTATTAGGAAAACATGGAATTGAGGTGGCAGCTAGCGACAAAGACTATGGAAGCGTCAACAACGCAGGGTCGCGAAGGGAATGTCGCATGGTTGAAAAGGCAACTCAGAGAGGTGTAAGACACCATTGTACAACTGTGATAAGCACAAAGACTGGTGGAAGAAAGGCATACGGACCATCCTAGAGAATGTGATGCAGCTGAGAAGAAAGGCCGTGTGGCTCTCTCCAGCATGTAGATAAAGAAAGTTTAGCAGGTGTTCGTTTCTACATCCGAAAAACATAAGACAAATATTGGTTGTTTTGAAGGACACATTTCCCCAAAGCACTCTACCATTTTGACAATGACCGTGACCATCAAACAACTGTTTGTTGTGTACATTTCTGGAGCAAAAGAGTGCGTAGCAAAAATCAAAATAGTTATGATAGACAAAAATCTCCTGACAAACACCTATTCGATAGGACACCTGATCAAAGAGATACGTCGACACATCTTTTCTCCATATTGAAACCTGACTGATGATCATATATCTGTGGTGAACCTACAAATGGTCATGAGTGAACAGACGTGATTATTTTCTATTTTTGGAAAGCACCGTAGAAAATAGTAGTTAGTAGTTAGGAAGTAGGGTAGCCCAAGCAACGCCCTCATTTATATATTCGATCCTCTCAATGTAAGTCGGGTTCGCTGGCAAATTTGGTAGACACCATCTATTGTATGTAATCTGAGTTTTTTGACTGAAATTTAATGCAAAGTTCTTGTGAGTTGATGAAAAGATTCTAGCTGTAACAGTTGGATGTATTGTGCCTCTTTCTTTGCATATGTTCTTCATGTTATATTTATTTCATATCTTTTTCTGTCTATTTCGGAACTAATTTTCGAACCTTTGCATTCATTGTACAACGCCCCTTGTTTGAACCACTTAGACAAAACGTTTTCCTCTAAAGATAACTCCGAACTCACCTGCAACAATGCTCTGAGTTACTTCTTGTATTTTCTCCTGTCACACATTACGGTTTTAAAATGAAGACTGTTGCTCACCTATCCTTATCCTCTCAAGTCCGGTCACTGAATCATTTTTCTCTGTCATTTCCTCAAATCGACTCCATAGCCCAAGTCCTACTTTCTTGCACCAATATAACAAGAACCCATTATATAAAATATGTTGAATCTAGCCATTGTTTTCAAATTCATATCCTGCGTGGAGACCACGCCATTTCTAGAGAGCCCTCTCCATATCCTAAAGGCTAGTTTTGGGTCTCAAAGTTTGGTTGAAAAGGTTACCTTCGTCGTCTGTTTATCAACCAAATAGATTTACGGAGTGCTAACAAATGGAAATAATTTCCCAAATACAAATTTTCCAAAAACCGAAATAAAATTCCTAAGTGCATAAAGAATTTAATAATTAATTATTTTTGGGGATATTACACCAACTAATGGTGTAGGGATGTGAGTGTGGTTTCGTTGGTAGGTCCAGTTGCTTGACAACCTCTACTGAATCAAGTTCTTCTGACTGCCTCTACTGACAATGAAATGAAGTGGAGCCCCATTTATCAACATTTGTGAGTGAAAGAGGCATTCCCCTTCCTCTGGTTCTTTTGGTCCGCTTCACCATAATTTGGTGGTTGCGATAGTGGCAATAGGTTTAGCATGGATAATCCACTTTCCTCCTTTAGGATTTGATTTTGAATTAGAATCGGCCTCTGAATTAGAAGCCTTCATCTCGACCATGAGTGACTGCTTGGAGTGACATTCTTCAGTGTTGTTCCAAGGGATTTTATGGTACTCACACCATTTTCCCATGTCCTTATTCGTTTTCTCATTTCCCTTCTTGTGTTGTGGCTTGGAATTTTTTTCCTAAGAGATTCCATCTTGGCTCGGTCCCTTTCTATGTGGGTTAGGGTCGCCTTTTCCCTGATTCGACTATGAGGAGTTTGCAAATCCAAACTCTTGCCTCTTCTACTTAAATTTCTGCTCGATCTTCACAACATATCTATAATTCATGCCCAATGAGGCAATGTCCAGAAAATCCATTTTTGTTTGAATGTATCTATGCAAAAAACCGTGGTATTTGAGCACTAGATGATGCTAATATTCTTTGATACACAATTTGGTGTGGAGGATATGGAAAATATTGGTGAAATATGGTACTTTTTGGTCCCTTTCTTGACGTAGGGTGGCCCATCTAGTGTATTGGTCCTCGTAGCTTCCAACAGGGTAGTATTGTTATTTAATGGCATCCCGAAAGGAATCCCATGTAGGGTCCACGACAAATATTGCAGATTCCTCTACGACCCTTTGCTCAGAGTAAGTATCCCACCAATGTTTAACATGGGGGATGAACTTGAGGAGTGCAAAAGTAATCTTTTCCCTATCAGAAAAATTGTGAACCAAAAAATATAGATTCAACCATTTATCTATATCATATTCATATATCAGTTCTTCAGAGAATGGAATATAAAAATTTACCTGTACCTTGAAGGGGTTGCATGGCCATTTCATGAAGATGCTTCTCTTGTGGGAAGTCATCGAAGGATTTGCACAAAGTTTTCCATCATTTTGTTCCTTTGTCACACGAGGGCTTCATAGAGAAAAAATTTAATAGGATCTCCTACTCCATCTTATTTATTTTTGTCCCCCATGGGTTGTTGTCAGGCTTGGCATGACCTATGTTGAAAAGGTTCGATTGGTTCATGTCCTAGCTTATTGTACCCAGATCTTGTCGGGGACATGCACGGAGAAAAAGAAATGAAGAGAAGACTAATATGATACCACTGATATGGATTTAGGAGTGGAATGAACTAATTAACAAAATGAATACAATAAACATAGAGATATTAATAATAACACACATATCCAATGAACAATATCTTCTATTAAATAACTGAAATAGGTTGAAACTGTAAAACTATAGAACTAAAACACTTGCTCGAATGGTGGTAGCTATCTATGAGAAGAGATTTGGATGCTACGTGCATCCGTCTGAGTAGAATGATTACAATGAGGCTCTAGAGGCCTTTTTTTAATTACTCATGAAGTCCAAAACCCTAGTCATCCAAAAACCTAACACTAGGAGGTGAAACACCAAAAGTCATGTGGGCCCCTATGGGTAAGTTGGTACCTAAACTTCCTGAGGTTGTAACTTTTGCATACGACCTCCATTTTAGGCACGTGATAGGCCGTTGGAAAGGTATTTCAGATAAGTATACATTACACCATCAAAGTTTGACTCTATCTACAATTTTACATTGGTTAGACAAAAAACAATTGTTTAGGGCTCCAAAATGGCCCTGGAAGTAAAACAAGATGTGCTAACATGAAAACATACAAAATAAAATAGTTGCATTAGGTGATATGCCACCATTATCCACATGTAATATGTGTAGGGATTCACATAGCCCCATAGGTGTAGAACCCACAATTACAAAGAAGTACAAAAGAATGTGTTGAACAAAAAACGTACAAGAGGAGACAGTTGGAAGAGGTGGGTGGCTACTAATACCCACCTGGATCAAAAGGGTACATAAAGAAACTAAAGGAAGAAAAATATGTTATCAATCACTATCTAGAACATATATATTCTTAGGAACAAACCTTGTGGGATAAAAAATCTAGGATCCAATGGCTTAAGGAAGGGGGGCAAAA
Source organism: Picea sitchensis (assembly GCA_010110895.2). Classification (NCBI taxonomy): domain Eukaryota; kingdom Viridiplantae; phylum Streptophyta; class Pinopsida; order Pinales; family Pinaceae; genus Picea; species Picea sitchensis. The sequence goes on along the minus strand of SNQJ01S0080662.1, from coordinate 3,968 downwards.
CACCAATTTTTTCCACAACTGCATGATTCAATGTAGACACATTAATCGAATATCAAAGATAAAGGGTTCCTAGGGCCATATTTTAACTTCCCATTCAGATATTGAGAAGGAAATAGTCAGGTTTTATTAAGAAATTCTTTCTAAACCAATTCCAAACGGATCTGAAACTATTAGAAAAATCACCCGACGCATCCCCTCTCTGATTACTACTGAAAATAATGCAACCCTTATTCGAAAAATCACTCTAGAAGAAGTGGACCTCGAAATAAAGGATATTACTTCTGGGAAAGATCCTGGTATAGAAGGGTTCACCATCGAATTTTTCCACTATTCCTTCCCCCTATTTAGGGAGGAATTTTGGGACATCGGTTCTTTCGATTCTTAATTCTACCTTCATACCTTTGATCCCCAAGGATGAGCGTGTAACACACACTAAGTAGTTTAGACCCATGACTTGAACAATGAAGAATAGAGGAAAATGGTATTTTGAAATGACTTTATTCAATTCTATATAATCCATGAAAACCATTTATTTCCCATTTTTCATAAAAACAATCACAAGGAGTGAAACCCATTGGCTATCATAAATGGGATAAATAAAATTTGTATTTAATATTTTTGTAGTTCATCCTTTACTATCTCATGCAATGCAAGGTCATTTGGAATTGGGGTTGCCAAATAAGTCATAAATTATCCCTCATATAAATACGATGAGTACAAATATTGAGATGAATTACCTTCATATTAGTATATTCCTATGAAAATGCATTCAGATACTTTTGTAACATCTCATTTATTGATATGCATTACCTTCATATTAGTATATTCCTATGAAAATGCATTGAGATACTTTTGTAACATCTCATTCAATCCTCATTTTTTGTGAACCTTCTAGCCTAGTATTAATATTGATGCATTTTCATGTATTGTTTTATGTTGGCAGATGGTTTCTTTGAGACATATTGTAGAGTTAAGAAGGCATAGACTTTAGTTCTAATTTGATAGTAGAGAATGAGCACCCATCTTATAACATATTCATGATATGGTTAGTAGATTAATAATGATTAGTGAGGATATTAAAGATGAGATCATCTTCATTATTCTCTTTAAAAGAAAGGGTTGAATCCATCATAAGAAATTTTTGGACAACTTCATCATCACTATCCCCATTCCCTAATAACATGGAAATTTATTGGTCATAGATTGGCTTAGAAAGAAGATACAATGTGAGTTTGTTTTATGTAGAGTTAAGAAGGCATAGAATTTAGTTCTAATTTGATAGTAGAGAATGAGCACCCATCTTATAACATATTCATGATATGGTTAGTAGATTAATAATGACTAGTGAGGATATTGTAGAGTTAAGAAGGCATAGACTTTAGTTCTAATTTGATAGTAGAGAATGAGCACCCATCTTATAACATATTCATGATATGGTTAGTAGATTAATAATGATTAGTGAGGATATTAAAGATGAGATCATCTTCATTATTCTCTTTAAAAGAAAGGGTTGAATCCATCATAAGAAATTTTTGGACAACTTCATCATCACTATCCCCATTCCCTAATAACATGGAAATTTATTGGTCATAGATTGGCTTAGAAAGAAGATACAATGTGAGTTTGTTTTATGTAATTTTCATGAGAGATAGTCATGTCCCTGGATCTACAAAAAATATAGGAATTAGTAGTGGTTAAACACAACCTGCCTAAGATCAAGGGGTAACCCCAAGGTTGGATTTTCGTTGTCAAACCATGAACTCTACAAGATAATATCAAGAACATATAGATATCACTACATACTTTAGGATACCTTGTTGTTTGATGGTGTATTGGTAATTCATATGGAGAAATGTTGGAGTTTGTCATAGGTTATTCAATTTAAGTTTTTCCATTTTTTCCTAGTCATGGTATTTACCGCGTCTCATAAGTCGATTAAGGTATTTGAAACAAAAGTAGTGTTAATGTAGACATCAACAATAGGAGTATCAAGATCTATATATTTGTTATTCGAAATATTCCCAAGCATTAGATCTATTAGTTGACCAATTTCCTAGAGAGATGGAGGATCCTTATTCTACCTACGTTGCTTCTTTAAACATAACTCCTAGAAATATTTGGCATATATGGGTACGTATTTGATGGATTTAAATAGTGATATATTTGTGTATACATTATTCGAATCTCTAGTGAAGTGAAACTTAGGGTAGTGAGGGGGTTTGTCAATACTTAGCCTCTCTATATAGGGAGGAAGTTATGCAACCCTACATTGTGCTTATTTTAAACATTTAGGGTCCAAGTAAACTTTGTAGTATTGAGAGAATGGTTGGTGGATTGATTTTTTAAAGGTTTGTTTCCTACTTGGACTTGATCTTTCTCATCTCCATTTTTTGAGATGATTCGAGAAGTTACATTATTAATAGTTCTATCTATTCTTAAGTGAACACCTTGAAAATCAACAGGGGAAACATAATAGGTATGGGAACCAAGAAACACAATGGTGTAATAGGATTGGACTTTTTTTATTATTCAGGTTAGTTGTGGGTTGCGCATGTAGTTATCGTCTTGTTGGAGGATTGTTAGCAGGTAACTGCAATTGTTAATGTTTATGTGATAATTGAAATTGTTGTCGGAAAACATGTGGAGTTGTTGATTGTTGGGTTTTAAAGGGATATCCTCACCAACATTGTGGCCATTGATATATTTGGGTTGAATGAAGTGGCCATTGTTGCTAAGACATGAAAGGATAACCATATTGAGAAGGGTATAACATTTATTGGTTAGTTTGAAAATCATTATAAGATTGAGAAGATTCTTGACCATACATGGAAGTTGTGATAGCCATGGTCACATCTAAGAAATGAAATAAATCTTCTCAATCTTCTCATTAGTCCCTTTATAAACGACTTCCAATTAAAAAAACTAAAAGTTGGTGTTGGCATGATACTTCTCACAAATGATAAATACTTCAATATTATCTAATTAGCACTCCCTAAATGAATGCTTATTCTTACATTGGTTAATTTTCACTGTACCTCTTCTTGTTTATTTTTAAGCAGTGTATCTCTTTAAAAAAACTAAAAATATCAATGTTCAAATTTCCAAACAAATTATTGATTTGATTTCATTGAGAGTAGATATTTATCAACTCAACTATGTCAAATAATTTTATTTATCTTTCCACCTATTTACATCAGTACACTTATGATCACCAAAGTCAATATTGACTTGATCGAATCATATTACTCCAACTTTTCATGAATGAATATATATATATATACATATATATATATATATATATATATATATATATATATGGACATTAATTTGAAGGAGAATTTATCCGTTATTACAACATTATTAAGTCACTAAGTTAGTGACTTTTGTTCACTTCATAAGTATTAATTGGTAGAAAAGTTATCAAATAATTATTAATTAAAAATATAAATTGTAATTATAATGATTAATATGTTGTAATTAAAAAAATCAAAGAAATTAAATTAAACATATGTTAAATTCTCAACTAGTATTTATTGTCCTTTTCCGTGTAAAAGAGTATGTCACAACATATTAAACCTTTATAACACACAATGTTCATGTCATTAGGTAATTAATTTTCAAGGTTGATAAGTTATAATATTCATGTTATTAAGGAACATTCAATTAATTAAATGAGCTTTACAATCATTAAATTTGGACTTTATATGTATTAAAAAATTATTATTAAAAAATATAAATTATAATTATTACTATGCTATAATTAAAAAAATAAAGAAAATAAGTTAAGCATATGTTAAATTCTCAACTGATATTTATTGTCCTTTTCCATTTAACCATTGAGTAAGAAATAAATTATTTTTAATAAGGTTCGTGTAAAGGAGTATGTTATGTGTTTTCGTTGTTCCATTACAACATATGAAACGTTGATAAAATACAATATTCGTGTTATTAGGTAATTAATTTTCAAG
>SNQJ01S0080661.1:35643-58474 GCA_010110895.2 Picea sitchensis | reverse complement strand
GATTTTTAGATGTTTCTCCCCATGGCACGGGGAAGTTTGTGTTTTGTTTAAATGTTTTTGATTGGTTGATTTGTGGGGTATTGTGAACTCTAATTTTTATATTTAACATGGTTAAGGAGAAAATTTTATGAAATTTGATCTTTAAACTTTTTAATAAAATGTGAGTAGTTTTAGAAACATGTTATAAGGTAATGTTTAAAATTGTGAGAGAACATTAACATGGTAAAGGATTATTGGATTGTTTCTCATCTTAAAAAATTAAAAGAAAAAAAATAAACAAAATAAAAGACAAAAATATTATAATCATATTGTTATTATTATACTAATTTCATAGTTAAACATATTTATTATAGTGACTTTGATTTCATTATCTTAAAAATGACCGATATGCCTTATTAGAAATATATCAACTTGTAAGTATTATACATGACAAATCCAAAATTCTTTTTCTTAATAGCAGTATTCTTTATTTTTTTTCTTAGCCTTAGAGTTTTATGAATTTGACATTTTTCTAGTCACTCAAAATAACAAGAAGAGAAATTGGCATTTTTTTGTCTAATCCTGCGAGAATTATTTCATGTTGATTCAATTGCGGATATCAATTGTTAACATTGTAAAATTAGGTTTTTATAAGGGTGTTTGAGGGTGGCGAATCCATTTTTGCATTCAAAATATTAACTTCAATAATCCAAAATTATAACTTCAACAAAGATTTTATGGCCAGAATCTAGTGATGACAATTTGGAAAAAATCAAAATTGTAGAATTTTGAGCCTTCTTCCTTATTTTTTTACTAGAGTTAGGGACTTATATCCCCTCAATCCCCATACCCCACTATTGGAATCTATTTGTATCTATCAGTTTTGAACTTCAATATTAGAGTTAATGGATTATCCCTCATAACACATGTCACTTTAAGGATTCTAAGGTTAGATGGAAAAGACAATGTTCTAAGGCACCATCCTTTTGGGAATCCAACCTAGGTGAATGATCAAAAACCAAAATTTTATTACCAGTGTTGGAATTTTCTTCTCAACTTACCCATTGATGAAGGAACATTGATTGTTAAAGGTTCATACGTGTGTGGATGAGTGAAAATGTTGAAGAATGGTTGATGAACCATGTACGAAAAAAGATTTCCTAGAGAATCAACGAACACAACGTTGGCGACCAATATATTCTGGTGGATGGTAATTTTTGTATATGGACTTCAACAAACAAACTGTTTATGTTTTGTAGGAACAAGATGAAAATTGAAGAAGATCAAGGATGAAGAACAAAGAATTCCAAAGATCTCAAAAGACGAAAGATGAAGGAAAAGCACAGTGAAGACAAAGAGCATAGAAGATGAATATGAACATGAAGCTAGTTCAAAGGACCATTGAAAATGAGAAACGATTGGATCACAAGTATTCGTTAAGGGCGTGTATGAAGGAATAACTCCTACTTGTGATCATGAATAATGTCTAAATAATATGATGGATTTGTAATAATGTAGACCAATTCTAGAATTCTACGTGAGAATGATAGATGACGAGAAATGAGAGAAGTTAGGGATGAAGATCTATTGAGAGATTCATGGTGCTATTGCAGAAATAGTTATGGAGATGGTTTGAACTAATTATCTAATTTTAACATAGATGTTATGGTCACCTATAGTTATATAAAGGGACCATTTGTACCATAGAAATACACATGAGAATGGTTTATTAATACAATTTCCCCTTCAGGGGTTTTCTGGAGCATATACTCATAGTGTCTCTTGCTTTGTGTATGTATGTATATGTATTTGTTGTTAGTTGCATACCCATCACTGGTCAAATTATTTTTTTTTACGTTTTGGGTTTTAATATTCCCATCACATAACCTTTTTAATTAAAACCATGCCCTTCAATAATGAAGTATGGCTAAAAAAATTATCCTTCAATGTGTAGACAACTCACATTTAGACCTTCACTCAGTCATTGTCAAAGTTGTTTCGCTATTTCACCCTACTAATGAGCACCTTTGATATTGATTCATGCTAATGAACACCTTTGACATTGAACATAATGTATATGCAACTCATTTAACATTGCACTATGTTAATGAGCAATTTTGGTATTGAACATAATGTGTATGCAACTTGCATTCAGAGGTCTAATCTCTAAGTGTCCAAGTGATATGGTATAGTCACTATAGCATATAGCATGTCAATGAGTGACCCTTGCTATTGACATCTATAAGCATGAGTAACCCTTGCTATTGAAATCTATAAATGCTTATGCCAAAAATTATAATGAGCAACAGATTCCAACTCACAAAGAAAAATGGAAAAATCATTGATATAAATGTTTTTGCTATGCTTTTTAAAAGAAAAATCAATGTCATAATAAAAATATATATATTATTTAAAAAATATATTTTTAATTAATTTTTTTTATTTTTATTTTTACATAAAAAATACTACACACTAGTTAAAATACATAATACAATATTTTATATTAGTATAATATAGAAAATATAATATAATGTTATGCAAGATATTTTTTATTAATATATATTTAATAAACATGTGGGCCTAATGGTTAAAAACATGTGTTTCCTCTTAAGAGGTCACAAGTTCAAATCCAGAGGGGAGTAGGGTATGTACACCTTCGTAGACTTTACCAGTCAAATCGATGGGCGGAGGAGGGTCCCTTGTCCCACAAACAAAGGGGTCTCATACACCAATTTGGTGTGTTGGCTTGGCCGTGACCTTAAAAAAAATTAAAAAATTAAAAAAATAATAATAAATGACATTTTAGAAAACTTTATTATTAATGAATGCTTACACGCAGACCCTTTACTCACCTTAATTATAAATTTGGAAAAGAAAGATTTTATTTTTCTTTTCTTAAATGAACATAAATAGAAAAGATTTACTTTAAGCACTTGAAATAATTTCCATGAAATTTATATTGATTGACCTTTTTAAAAGTATTTAAAATTATCTTTATGATTTTTTTTTTAAGATAAGATCTTTATACTAGAAGCACCTAAAGGATTTCCATGAAAACTTCATTTTTGGGATTTTTTTAAAAGATAAGATGATAAAAATATTTTAAGATTTTTTTAAAGATATGATGCTAGAAATATTTTATAAATTTTTTTTAAAACAAGTGTTGCATGGAAGCGTAGTCTCTATCGGGTTGGAATGGGAATAAATGCATAGGTATGGGGGTCGTGGGAGAATGAGAAGCCCGAAGTAGCATAGGCAAATGGAAACTGCAGCGGACACGTGGCAAGCAACAGGAAGTACATGTGATATTCATGCAGAAAATGACGTGTGGCACTGTGCGACACGCCAACCATAAGACGTTGAGAATGTCACTCCGGGAGTTTTCCTTCCAGAACAAAAATAGTTCCCTCGAAGCCCGAAGCCCTAAAGAGCCAGAGTCTTGAATTCTCGAATTAGTTAATCATAATATTATATTAATATGGGGTTAACAAGTAATTAGTGAGAAAGTCACTTTGTGAGAAATTTGTTCCATGGCTAAATATGGTCAGGGGAGTTCTAAAATTGGTAGGTCGGTAAGACTTTAGTAAGGACACTAAAGTGTCAGGGTCGCCCAGATGGTAGAGTGGAAATTGATCGACGACTCACATTCATTTTGAAAAGAGAATGCGCCCGAGCATTAATATCCTAGAGCAATTATGGCATTGAAACCATTTATTTTTTGAAAGTATTTTCATTCTAATTATACTGTGTTTTGCATAATCCATCTTGCTTTTATTTTCTTAATAAGATTCTGTAATTTTTCCTATTACCAATAGTACAACAGACAGCTACTAAAGGGCACAGATATCCCTATCACGTGTAATTTTTCCGTTCCTACCTTGTATGTTTTATCTCTTTAATGTATTTATGAAATTCATTCATAATGATCTCTGTATACTTCCAACTGACTTTCATCCCAATATTTAGAGTTAAGTACAATTTCCATAGTCACTTCTTTAATTTTTCCCATGGACAAAGTAAGCAACATCCATTTTATTCTATTAAATAGATCATTTGGCTTGTGAGTCTCTATATGTGTTAGGATAAATAAATTTATATGCAGGGGCAAAGAAACAAATATTTTTTTTTTTGAAAATGTGTCCAGTGTCAAAGATTCTTTTATCTTCTTGTGTGACCTCTATGTTTGCTAGTTTTTCTATATATTTGCAAAGGTTGATCTGCAATTTCTCTACAAGAAGAGGGCATATTTGTATAGTACAAACTGGGCATCTCAGTATAGTACTAACTGGTATATTTGCAACATGTCTATCCAATTGATTGTTTTTTTGGCAATGATAAAAAATTTCGAAGGTTTATATTTATGTGGATATTCTTGCAGATGTATTTACAAGTCTGTTGACCCTTGAATCTGTTAGGACTCAAACGACAACCTAACGAGGATGTCAATCCTACTGCGTTTTTATAGATGTGGTACTCCTATTTAATTTTTTCATGGGGCGTGTATAGTTCAAATGTGGAACTTAGAGAATTTTCGTGGTAATGACTTAAAGCAATACAAAACAATAGAAAATGTTTTTTTTTTTTGTTTTTTGAAATAAAGGTTCCTGGAAAATAGGACCAGGAATCACACACATTAAACATTCAAATTAAATAAACACAATTTCCTGACATCCAGCATAGTTTAAGATAAAAAATTATGAGAACATAAAAATAAAAGAAGATGACCGACATGCATAAAGAGAACTAATTTTACATTTCAAAAATAGGGTTACAAGGCACCGTCGAGATTGTTCCCGAAGTAGTTTTCTTTGAAATTTATCAAAAACTAATAATTTATGTTACATATTCCTCGAAATTTAAATGTGTTTGTCATATACACTGGGATTGGGGCTCTCGCGGACCATAAAATAAATAAGTACAAGAAATAGGACTGTAGAAAGAAGAAGTGGATGACGGTAGAGAGCAAGACCTAAAAAGAAGAAATTGGAAGTTATTAGTCTTTGGTTAGACATTTCTATTTAAAGAGGTGGAATAATTGGATTGATAAAGAAAGCAATATGTGATCAATATAGACTTACTATGATGGTATTTATCTCCCCCTTTGTTATTTTCTTGTTGATGCATTTTTATTGATCTCGTCAACGGCTACTGGAATCGTGCCAACCGCTTGTTTCCCTTCGTCAGTGAGCTTGTCGATTTCCCTTTGGAGCCATTCTTCAGTGTATATTCTCATGGGGGCCACGTTGATCTCATGCCGTATTTTTATGTTGAAAATCTCATTTTCTAATTCCCTTAGATCGATAGAAATAGTATGCAAAGCCTGTTCAATTTCTTCATTTTGTACTGAATAGTCCACTAGCCAGTTGTCCACGTCATCTTTACCATATTCAAGGATGTCATAAAAAAATTCTAAAGACAACCCCTTAAAAATATCAACTTGTTCATCGAAGGCTTTCTTGGTTAAGTTTCAAGAGTTGAGGATTAAGTTGGGATCTTGGACCTCGTTGGTACTTCCGGCAAAGTCTATTTCAGTCATCTTTCTGAATAATTCTTCTTTCTTTGATATGGATTGTTCACATGATTGGACAATGAGATGTAGGTTCTTAACTTTCTCTTTCTAGCATGCATTTAATTGTTTGATTCGGTTTGGGGAGGGGAGATATTCTTGTCTTCTTCTCATATCTATCATGTTGGTGACATGGATGCCAAAAGGGAGGACCGTATCTAGATAGAAACCTTCTTCATTTTTTAAATCCATCTGCAAATGTTCCTGCAAAGCATGTGCCCTCGTTTCAAAGGAAGCTATACTTTTTTATGTTTCCCAGGCTTGAGTAATTAGATCCATTCTTTTCTTGATATTCTTCTCCACATAGCCTCTACATGATATGAGGAGGCTGGAGGATCCTTTTAACTTGGCTGCAGAGGTGGCAGGCATAGTTATTGATAAAGGACTGGCAAGCAATGGCATAGGAATCAAAGCTTCCTCCAATTCCTTGATTCGATCCTTCAGTCAGGCATTCTCCGCCTCAATGCCTCCAATGGAATCATCAAGAGAATCTCTTGTTGCTCGGTGAAGTCGAGATATTTGGGATGGCTGCATGTTCCTAAGGTTAATATATGAATGATATTTCCCTTTATTTTTTATTACATCTCTCTTTTCAATAATCAAATTTTTAGATTCGCTGTAAAAAACAATGCTCTGGAATAAGAAGGTTTCATCTTCGTCAAAAATCTCGGTCTCATCTATTTCCATTAGGGGATTATGGTGGATCGCATCCCCGGGATGATCAACATTGTGGAATATGTTATCCAGATCAGTCTCAAGCTCCATGTCTTCACTTTCAGTTTCGGGATCTTTCGCTTGTCCTACAATGTTTTTTCTCTTCTTCCTCACGGGAAGCTTGTGAGAACTATCAATTTTACCTCAAGAAGGGTTCTTATCTCCTCCTTCGTTTGAATAATTTTGGGTTGCTTTCTTACTGGGGTGGGCCATTGGAGCGATGCTCTGGGATGTCGTACTCTTGGGAGTGGTATCCGAGGATTGGACACTCTTCTCACCGGGGCCTCTTCCCTGTTGTTTGTACAATTAGTGGTGCTTTGCAATGTCTCTAGGTCACCAGCGTCAGGAATAGGAGTGTTTTCGTCACTGTCTTTGTCTTCGTTCAGGTGTGCATGGATAAAATAATTATTGACACCAACTACTATTAAATGTTCTACAAAAATCCCATTAGGGTCAAACCCTCTTATCCTTTCAGCATATCTTAGGTTCAAGTTGTTGAAATGGCCTGCGAATTCGTCAATCTTATTGACGTTCTGAAGCATGAAGTCCCCGACTTTCCAAGGCAGAGGAATAAACTATTTTTTTCTCTTCTCATGGAAAAAATGCAACCAGTAGTTGTATTTCTTTGTTATTTATGTAACAAACATTTTGTCTGTAATGTGACATGGAAGAAAAACATAATTTTCCTTGGAGCCAAAAATCATTATTACACTTTAATTCTCCATTTTTTCAAGTGTCCCCTTCCTCTCCAAAAACTTGGTTTTCTGGGAAGACATCTGGGGAGCATCCTTTCCTAGCAATAAATATTTGAAAACTGAGACAAAGTCATTAAAAACCTCATAAAAACAATGGGAAGCCTTGTGCCTCCATAAGGCCTAGTACCAGAACACTACTCGGTCAAATTCACAGTTTACCTTCTTGGACATAAACAGTTTTGGAAACGGACAACAATGCGCTATCATGAAAAACAAGTAGGATGACATATAAATTTCTTCTCATCTTTGAATCGTGACAATTGGGAATAGATTTCAATGGAAATTAGCTTCCCCCAATCAAAAATGGCTTGTTCCTTGACTGTGAAATACAAAATATAAAGAATCATGCGGGAAATGCTTGTTGTGGATTCTTGTCTCGTTATTCTTGTAAACAACCAGGCAATTTCCCGAAATGGATTTATAAATGAACTAACTTGCAACCTTGTGATATCTTCAGGAACTGTCGTCGGGTCTTCCAGGAACTTGAGTAAGAGGTCCAACCCGTTATCATGCTTTTTTAGGAATTTCTTGTAGTCTTCTCCTCTGAAGGTCAATGTTGGCTCTGACAATCTCAACATCTTGTGGAATACCTAAGGGTACAAAGAAACAGGAGAGTGGTCCCGCAGTGGAATAATTCTTTGTCTTGAATATATCTCTCGACGCACCAAGAGACCACCTCATTACAGTCAAAAACTTCAGTGGCACAGCCTGCACGAGCAATTTCAGAGGTCCAAATTACTTTGTTCTGGGTGGAAGGGATGAGTAGTAAGAGTATTCCCTGGACCACTGGATGTTTTGGTCCTCACGCCCAAAGATGTTAATTGTATCTCCAAAGAACTATTGTCAAGTTGCCGCCATAAGTTTACAATAACGTATGTTTTCTTTAGACAATGTTTGAAATGAACAGTTGGAAGGGATAATATAACCCTCCGCAAATCTTTGTCCAATGTGTGTGAATGGGAGATCTCCTTGAGCCTTTCTCTCATTAATGACAATCTCTACAGTTTTTGCATGATGAGTTGTTAGCATTAAATATTAGTAATTGCATACTTAGAAGTGTGAAGGTGGTGGGTACGACGAAGAGAAATTAAGGATTCGAGATTTCGTGAACCCGCCAACCCGATGACCCACAAAAGACATTCCATGATGTTTGAAATGAACACTCAGAAGGGATAATATAACCCTCCACAAATCTTGGTTTAATGTGTATTAATGGGATATCTCCACGAGCCTTTCGCTCATTAATGACAATCTTTATAGTTCTTGCATGATGAGATGTTAGCATTAAAGCTTACTAATTGCATATTTAGAAAGAAGTGTGAAGGTGGCGGGGACGGGGAAGAGAAATTAAGGAATGGCTAAGTATGGAAAGCGGTCGGGTAGGCTTCCAAATAGGGTTACAAGGGATACTCGGGATAGGTGAGGGCCCGACGGTCAAATTGTATGTCTCGTTTTCTCCAATATATTGAAATTTGTAATAGATATCTCATTAGTTGGTAATATTTTTTCTACATGTTTCTGGACAAGTTGTGTAGGGATAGTCATTGTGACTGTCTCCTCGACCCTTTTGCTCATTAATGACAATATTTACAGTTGTTGCATGATGAGTTGTTAGCATTAAACCTTAGTTATTGCATACTTGGAAAGAAGTGTGAAGGTCGCAGGAACAGGAAACGACGATTAGGAATTGGATGTTTCGTGAACTCGCCAACCCAATGATCCGTGAAAGAGATTCCAATAAATGTCCAAGTATGGAAAGCGGTTGGACGGGATTCAAAATAGGGTGACAAGGGATCCCCAGGAGAGGTGAGATCCCGACGGTCAAATTGTATGTCTCGAAAATTTTGAGTGCAAAATGTGTAACACGGAAGAGGGGATGATGTGGGATTCTGGCAATCAATTTGTATATCGCGGAAGTCTAGGTGTTGTTTGCAGGTCACAGAACAATGGAAGTGCAAACTAGATCCCTCCTGCCCAAGAATCCGCGATTGAAAAAGTGGCTAAGTATGGAATGGGGAAGCGGTCGATCAAAGTCGTGATATAAAAGCATGAGTGGAAATGTGAACCCATGAGTCCGCCAACCCGTGTCATTAGACATTTTCGGAAAAATGACTAATAACCAAAAAGAGAAATTAGAGGGGAAAAAGAAAGCGAAATTTGGTTAAGTATAGAAGAGGGAAAAGAAGGGGATAAAAGAGAGTGGGAAAATAGAAAAGCAGAGGGCAATTTCCGTAAGCGGGAATTGGTCTCAAACAAGCCCCATTGTTGCAAAATCATCATTTTCTAGTCCAATATTTTATCCACATACTTGTTTTCTATTGTGCTTGTATCATTAAAAAGGGTGTGAGCAAATGAAAATATAAACTATAACTTGATTTTTGGTTATAACTATGTATAGTTGATTTACAGGCTCTACAGATGTTTGGATTTTGTAGATAACAGTGGGTTAGAATAAGTTTGCATTCTTACTGTGATAAGGCCTTGAAAAAAGTAGAATAAGTAACAAGTTTTTCCAATTCAATTCTCGCACAAAAAAAAATTCTCTGATCCCATAATATTCATCTTTGTTGATTCGATAATAGGGAGGTTGATTTCGTAGATTGTGCTATTGGTCATTTCAAGCGAATGGGATGCGTCAGCCAATGCTTTGTTGAAGATTTGTTTTTATTGCAACCTGTGGGAGTAATTGTGTTTTTGATACATTGTTTAATGCCTTGAAATATTATTGTAAGTATTAAACTTCCTGCATGATGAGTTGTTATCATTAAATCTTAATAATTGCATATCTAGAAATAAACTTATTGTACTGTCAACTTGACTGTAGGTATAACAATGATGAACTTTAATTTTAATATTGTGGTTGATTTCATAGCCTCATTTGAATTCAGCTAGCATATATCATTTCTTTTTTCAAAATATTTGCGAAGAAGAAATTTGGTAATTTCATTAATAAAGTAAAAGTGCTCAAATAGAGGCTAGGGGATGGACAACCAATAATATGTTTCCTTTTCGAGTGAAGGAATCAAGGAAGCGAGAGGGAAATTAGAGATCGTTCACTCAGCAAGGTTGAGATGAGAATGAAACTTCTTGGGCGGGGCCCCAACTCCCGCATCGTGAATTAGTGTTGCTATGTTCTATCTACATTACGAATGGAATTGAATGTTGGTTTGAAACTGTGTGAAATTCATTTATGTTTCCATAGAAGCCTCATGTGATCAACACAATGCATTGTCATATAATTGTTCAATGCTTAATATTTGATCAAATTACTTGAGTCAATACAATATTTAAGAATTATGAGACTATCAAACCATGCAAACGAGAAGAAGTGTTAAATCCAACAAAGAAGCACCAACCAAGATTCCAAGGCAATTTTTTAATAGTAAATCTATAAGAAAAATAGTGGGTAAAATATATTTATCCATAGACATTGAACGGATTTCTTTGCACCAAAGAATTGAACATATTTGTCATAAATACAAGCAGAGGAGTTACAAAAAAAAAACATGTATACAATTATGTGTTGTTCATCTAGTGCGACAACATGTAGGAGGCATCGACAAGCTCTTGAACATGCATAAAAAACTAATTATCATTCTTTTTTAGGAACTCCTTGTAATATTCTCCTCTGAAGTTCAATGTTGGCTACGTCAATCTCAACATATTGCGAAATACCTAAGGTGAAAAAGAAACAGGAGAGTGGTTCTACAGTGGAATAATTATTTGGCTTTAAACAGGTCTCTCGGCACACCAAGAGACCACCTCCTTATAGTCAAAGACTTCAGGGACACAGCCTGCACGAGAAATTCCAAAGGTCCAAATTAATTCATTTTGGGCGGAAGGGGAACAATATAACACCTCTTTACAGGCAAAGACTTTAGGGACACAGCCTAGACGAGAAATTCCATAGGTCCAAATTACTTCATTCTGGGTAGAGGGTGATGAGTAGTAGGAATATGCCTTGCACCACTGGAAGTTCTGGTCCTCACCCCCTAAGATGTTAATTGTATCTCTAGATAATAGGAGAGTGGTCCCGCACTTGAATAATTCTTTGGCTTTAAATATATCTCTTGACGCACCAAGAGACCATCTCCTTACAGTCAAAGACTTCAGGGACACAGCCTACACCAGGGACAAATCCAAACCCAATCCAAAACCCTAAAAATGGAAGGAAAGGATACATATTTGAGGGCAAGGAATGCCATACGAGTTGAGAGACTCAAACTCTCGAGCTGCAAAGAGGCTATTTCGTTCAGCGGCGGTTTATTTTTTGAAACCCCTTCTTTTGGTCTTGTTAGGGCCTCCATCATCGAGTTGGAAAGAGCCCCCCCTTATGGTGGTTTTCAATTTGGATGCAGGAGTGGGAACAACATCTACATTGCCATCATCCATCATTATATCATCGTTCATAATATCATCTGCTTCCGGCTCGAAATCGACTGCATCAACCTCTGCGTCGGCCATCAATGCGGGGGTAGGGGGGGTTGTCTGAGCAAGGGGGGTTTCCTTGGAATTATTTGGCTTGAAGTATATCTCTTGGCGCACCAAGAGACCATCTCCTTAATTTATTCTGGGCAGAAGGATATGAGTATTAAGAATATGCCATGGACCACTGTAAGTTATGGTCATCATGCCTGAAGGTGTTCACTGTATCTGGATAGAACTGTTGTCAAACTGCTACCATAAGTTGACGAGAATGTTTTTTTTCTCCAGTTGATATTTGAAATGAACACTCGAAAGGGATAATATAACCCTCCGCAAATCTTGGTTTAATGTGTATCAATGGGAGATCTCCTCGAGCCTTTCACTGATTAATGACAATTTCTACAGTTCCTGCATAATGAGTTGTTACCATTAAAGCTTACTAATTTCATACTTGGAAAAAAGTGTGAAGGTGGCGGGGAAGGTGAAGAGATATTAAGGATTGGAGATTTTGTGAAGCCGCCAACCGGACGATGCGCGAAAGAGATTCCATGATGCTTGAAATGAATACTCAGAAGGGATAATTTAACCCTCCGCAAATCTTGGTTTAATTTGTATTAATGGCAGATCTCCTCCATCCTTTCAGACATTAATGACAATCTTAACAGTTCCTGCATGATGAGTTTTCAGCATTAAAGATTAATAATTGCATATCTAGAAATAAGTGTGAAGGTGGCAGGGATGGCGAAGAGCGATTAAGGATTGGACATTTCGTGAACCTGCCAACCTGACCACCCACGAAAGATATTCCCAGAAATGGCCAAGTATGGAAATCGGTCGGTCGGGCTTCAAAATAGGGTCACAAGTTATAATCAGAAGATGTGAGGGTCTAATGGTCAAATTATATGTCTCCAAACTTTTGATTGCAAAATGTGTAACAAGGAACAGGCATGATGACGGACTTCGGTGGTTAATTTGTATATCACGGAACCCCGGCTGTTGTTTGTAGGTCACAAAAAAATGGAAGCGCAATGTTGAGAAAGCCTGCCCGGGAACCCGTGATGGAAAAAGTGGCCAAGTATGGAATGGAGAAGCGATCGGTCAGACTCGTGATATAAGAGCATGAGACATATTCGGAAAAATGACTAAGTAACTAGAAAGGGAAAGTAGAGGAGAAAAAGAAAGGGGAATTTGGTTGTCAATTTGTATATCGAGGAAGTTTGGGTGTTGTTTGAAGGGGGAGGAACAATGGAAGTGCAATGTTGAGCTCGCCTGGTCGGGAACCCGCGATCAAAAAAGTTGTTGATTATGGAACGGGGAAGCAATCGGTCGGACTCATGATATAAAAGCATCACTAGAAATCTAAACGTGTGAATCCACCAACCCGCACATTTAGACATTTTCCAAAAAATGACTAAGCAACCAGAAAGGGAAAGTAGAGGGGAAAAATAAAGGGGAGGGAAATTTTCGGAAGCGAGAATTGGTCTTAACAAATCCCAATTGATGGTCTTAACAGTAACTATGAAGTGCATTAGACAGATGAACAGGCTCTTCAATCAAGGAATAGAGAAAGTGAATCATGGTTATACTTTCTAGGATGTGTTTGCATAAGAGAAGCATTGAAAAGCTACATGGAGGGTTGTTCAAGTTAAATTATTGTACTGTCAACTTCACCGTAAGTATAACAACGACGAATTTTAATTTTAATTTTCTATGGTTGATATCATAGTCCCATTAGACTTCACCTAGTATATATCCTTTTATTTCAAAATATTTCTGAAGAAGAATTTTGGTAATTTCATCGATCAAGTAAAAGTGCTAAAATGAACTACACATTACATTTGATTCACAGAGCTTACATTAAAAGGAAAAGCAGGTCTTGTATATTCTTTAAGATCATAGAAAAACCGCTAAGATCTTGAATCTATCATCCAGCCATAATTCAAAAATCGGGCCCATGAGAAACTTGAACTACAGTACGAAAGCACATGAACAAAAGTCTGCCAAACACAAGACAAGAAAAAATCAGCAGAGATTGGGCATTATATCCCATCTATAACCAAATCCCCAAATGGACACCAAGAAATTTGTCGATTACTATATTACTATGAACCAAGATCACTATGAACATTTTCTTCTTATAGTTCTATGAACCAAGATCATGTTGACCTGACAATGTTCTAACATTACTAGTTCTGGAAAAGAGTTTCGGCATTTAACTTAATGGAGTTCAAACAATGCCAAATTTGCAATATTATTGAAAATGCCTGATGGTTACGTTCAGAGGAGCAATCCATTTTGACGGCTCAAAGTATGGACCCGATTTATTCACAGTTGTATACTTTGTATGAGGTCTATCCTCATGCTTCTCATTCCTGGACTGAACAATTTTATGTGCTTCCAGTTCAATTTGCCATGGCACTGCAAAATTCTAGTAATATCCTCATTGGGTAGCATGGCCAGATATAGATGAGATTGTTTTGTTTCTTATCAATGCTTGATATGAATTTATTTTTTTTGGTTGAGCCAATATGCAATATGGCATTTTCCTCATTTAATGTAAATTTTCTATGGACGCGAAATTCACGTAACATGTAGACATTGTTTGCCTTTTTCTATAGCTATACTTCATAAGGAAATTCTTTTAATCCAGGAATCACATATTGTAATAAAGGTTTTCTAATTGTACAATGTACAATTGTGTTGTTGAGGGTTCGTATGGAAGCATTGAGGCAATGTCTATATATGTAAGGGCATTTTTTAATGCATCCTAGGCAATCAATTGTGCCATCATTTATTAAAGAAGAGGCAGAATAATGAGAGTTGCATTTGGCACATACATGCTCGAAGGGGGTCGAGTACACATTCACTACAACCAAAACACCCTCAACCTGTGCATGTGAGCATAGTAGTTAATATATTGAACAATATAATATACAAGTGCACAACAAAAAAGCTGCAGAAAATTGTTCAAGGCAATTTTTATGAGCAAAGTGTGGATGGAATTGTAGATGTATATGCACAAAAGTTGTCGAGCTAGTTAGTTTCTTGAGATCCTATACTATGTCTATTCACAATTATGTTACAAATGTTGCTTGGTTTGTGTGAAAGATCATTTCTTTAACATCTCTTTTATTTTTTATATTTTTGAAGAGCATAAGTGGAAATTTCCCTTTATGCAATTGTTGTTCCATTGTGGAAAACAAATTTGTGTCGAACAATTGCAGCTGCAACATGGAATAGTGTAATAGTTGTGTAACATAACTGAGATATATGAACATGTGAAAGTAAAGGACAAAACTGGATATGGAGAAAGGTGTCATTGTCTTATCGTTGTCTGACTCTGCATCTTTTATATGCAGAATGTGTTGTGAGCCAACTTTTCTCGCGAGTGTGACAAATGCACCAATGGTTCTGATTAGGTAAGTCTCATTGCTTTGTGAAAGTTGGATGATTGTTGTGTCTGGTACGAAATGATATTCTGAACAAACCATGGGAACGTTTTCCACAATACTTGTTTCGTTGAGCAATATAATCCAATCACAATCAGCACGGTCATATACTTTTTTCAGCAATATATTAAAATTTATAATGGATATCCCATTACCTAGCAAGATATTTTTTGCATGTTTTTGGACAAGTTGTGTAGGGATAGTCAGTTTGACTATCATCATGGCTTCGTTGTCGGTCATGTCAGCACTCAAAATGCATCTAGTTTTGTTTTCCTTGTCTAAGTAGGTGTTATACATGACCATTATGTCCCCGACGAACACTTGTCCAATTCGACGGTTGTTCAATCCTTCTATCAATAGTATATTGGGTGTTATAAGTTTAGACATGGTGACATTTGTTTGAACAAAAAAAGTAATTTGAATGGCAGTCTGTATCATTTTTTTGTTTTCTTTTTTTTTGGCATAAATGTACAAGTAGACGCACAATTTGGATGAAGTATACAGGTCAGATTTTTGTAACCACACCTCTTAGTCTGCAAAGCTTGCACTATGTTGGGTGTTTCACTTATGCTCGTCGATACTTCTTGTGAAATGCAAATCATTTGTTGCAGATGACATCAACATATTTATCATGGCATAGATGAATAAATAACTCAGGATATTTTTTTGGTAGACATAGCAAGAGAACAATGTATGAATATTTACCTTTGGCCTTGTCGTTATGTTGATGTTTGCGATGATTGATTGCTCATGCCCATGTCACTCATCCAAGTTTTTATGATTGAAGTATGTGTACATGAACATCAGAACGACTAAATAAGCATATGCATTGTATATTGTTCATAATTGTTCTGGATGTCACATACAGGCTCGAAGGGGATGGAGTATGAAATAGGGTGTCAAGGGATACTTAGGAAATGTGAGGACCCAATGGTCAAATTGTATGTCTCAGAAATTTTGAGTGCAAAAATGTGTAACACAGAACAAGGAATGATGGGGGAGTTTGGCGGCCAATATTTATATAGCGGAACTCCGGAAGTTGTTTGTAGGCCACGGAAGAATAGAAGCGTAATCTTGAGCCCGCCAGCCTGAGAGTCCGACTGTCAATTTGTATATCACGAAACTATGGGTGTTGTTTGTAGGACACAGAACAATATAAGCACAATTTTGACCCCGCCATCTCGGGAACCCGTGATCGAAAAAGTGGCTAAGTATGAAATGAAGAAGCGGTCGGTTGAACTTGTGATATATAAGAATGAGTAGAAATGTGAACCCGTGATTCCACCAACCCGTGCACCTAGACATTTTAGGAAAAAAATGACTAAGTAAAGTAACCATAAAGGGAAAGAAGAGGGGAAAAATAAAGGGGAATTCAGTTAAGTATAGAAGAGGGGAAAAAGGGGATAATAGAGAGTGGGAAAATAGAAAAGGGGAGGGAAATTTTCGGAAGTGGGAAGTCTCAAGAAAGGCCCATTGTTGCCAAATCATCGTTTTCTAGTCCAATATTTTATCCACCTACTCATTTTGTGTGTTTGATTTACTATCACAATTGGTATACATTTTCGAAGATTGTACTTCAGCTTCCTCTTTTGTGGCATATAAGATTTCATCCTCTTGTCCAACTAATTTGTTTCTTTCAATGTAGCAATGCAGAAAATACAATGGACATAAAGCTAAGTTGGTATGTAGAAAGACATGTAAAAAAATAAATACAGTTCTATTTATTTCAATGTAGCAGCATAGAAAATATAGTTGACATGAAGATAAGTTATTATGTAGGAAGATATGTAGTATCTACATACAATAAATTAGGTGCAAAGCAGTAGAATAAATATACAAACAATAAATGAAACACAAAACAATGGAATATGAAATAAGAGTAGAAGCATGAACCTTTGTATCTCCTCTTCTACATTTGTGGTTAAGAGTCGTTTGTCTTATCTAGTTATTATGTTTGTTTCAATGTGGGAATGCACAAAATACAATGAACATGAATGTAAGTTGGTATGTAAGGGAAAATAAGTAATATGTACATACAGTAAATGAGAATCAAAGTAGAATAAAAGATAGAGTTAGAAGCATGAACCTTTGTTTTTCTTGATCCATGGTTGTGGTTATATAGAATTTTTCCTGGCCAAAATATATTACAAGCCATAAAATATTAAGAAGTTGGATGATCCTAGCTGAATGATTTGGTTTCGTGCAACAAAGTATCCAGATATGCTTTGAGGCATGGAAATATAATTTTGTAATATGTTTGATGTATATTTCATAATTCAAGTACAAGACAAATTGTATCATGGTCATACCAGTTTGTGTATAAGATAAAGAAGGTGTATTGTGATATGGGCCCATTTGACCATACATGGTCAATAAGTTTGTTTTGTACATGTTTTATCTTAACCAAAAGAAAGCAAAGATTGTAATTGCACATGTAGTTTTCCAACTCTTTTGTTATGGCACTATTTTGTAGCATGTCAACATTGAAGTCTCCTAGAATGATAATGGTTTCATTCAGATGTAAATGATGTAATGAATTTGAAAAAGTATTCATTATGTTGGCAATGTTGCACGTGGAGCGGCATATAGATTGAATATTTCAATTTTCAATCCACGGAAAACTACTCTTGCTAGCACCATCTCAACATATTTTTCTTCTACAAGAACATTTTGCAAAGGCATGTAGGTATGGTTCAGAGTTTGGAGAAAAAATTTGAGAAAAATTTAAGAGCGGGAGGGAAAGATATGCCAACCTCTATGAAAAATCTGCAGCATACGAGTGATGAATAAATACCTAAACATTCTTATTTGCAAACTATAAATAGTAAATAGTAAAGAACGAATACAAAGGAAACTATGGTATTGAAACTTACTCGTCAATGATGAACGATAGAATCACAGGTCCAATTGCAAGTGCAGGATTTCAACCCTGCAAAGCACAATAACATGTCCTAGAACTACCCAGGATTTTCATTCCAGGTCCTATAACTTTTTTCTTTCTAACTTACTAAAATATGTCACCGAAAAAGATGGATAATTCCCGGTAATGGTGTGCAATTTTGTTGCATCTTAGGTACTGTTGTACCATACCTATCCCTTCTACACCTGCCTGCAGTTTTCTTCTACAAGAACATCCTACAAAGGCAACAAGATTGACATCGTATTTTTCATGTGAAATACATGGGTTCAAATCCCATACGAGATAGGTAGGTACTCATTCACGGGCAAGCTGGGAATATCATCGAGGGCAAGGTGTAAAGGCTAAATAATTCCTTATTCAATTGAGGCGTTAGATTTCCACTTCATCACATACGACAAAGGACTGGGATTTGTAATGCTAGAAAAAAATGACAGTCGGAGTTGGGCAGACGACATTGGCATGCACATGGTGCAGAGCCTGGGGAAAAAATTGGAGGAAAATTTAAGAGCAGGAGAAAAATATATGCCAACCTCTATGGAAAGTCTGCAGGCTAAGAATGATGAATAAATACTTAAACATTCCTACTTGCAAACAACAAACAGTAAACAATGAATACGAATGAAACTATGGTATTGAAACTTACTCGTCAATGATGAACGATATAATTGCAGGCCCAATTGCGGGTGCAGGACTTGAACCCTGCAAAGTGAAAAAAACAGCTCCAACTGTCGGTGCAGGACCCCAACCTTGCAAAGTTGAACCCCAACCTTGCAAAGTTGAAGCAAACAAAAGAAAGCAGCAAGCAACAAACCAGTGAGCAAGCACGAACAGGTCCAACTGCAAGTGCAAGACCTCAACCCTGCAAATTGAACCAAACAACAAGAAGCAGCAACCAACGAACCAGTGAACAAGCAGCAACCAGTGAACCAGTAAACAATATATGTATATTCAATGATGACTAAATTGCATTCCATGCATAGAAGAAATATGAAACATATGATGACCCTACGAGTGGAAATACTTAAACATTCTTACTTGCAAACTGTAAACAGTAAACAACAAACAACAAATACGAATGAAATTATGGTATTGAAACTTACTCATCAACAATGAATGATAGAATCGCAGGTCCAATTGCAGATGCAGGACTAGAACCCTGCAAAGTGAAAAAACAGCTCCAATTGTAAGTGCAGGACTCCAACCTTGCAAAGTTGAAGCAAAAAAAATCAAGCAACAAGCAACAAACCAGTGACAAAGCACCAACAGTTCCAACTGCAGGTGCATGACCTCAACCTTGCAAAGTTGAACCAGACAACAACAAGCATCAATCGATGAACCAACAAACCAACGAACAAGCAGCAACGAGTGAACCGGCAATGAATATATGTATCTTCAGTGATGACTAAATTGCATTCCAAGCATAGAAGAAGTATGAAACATATGATGGCTATGCAAGTGGCGGTGGACAACAATATTGTCCAAATTCACTGCAACATTGCATGGAAAAATTCGAGGGAAAATGTATTGTGACAAGCCTATTTAAGTAAACATTTAAGGTTGTCAGGCTTGTTTAAGGGCCTCGCGCTATGTAAACATTTAAGATGTCAGGCCTATTCAAGTACCTCAAAAAGAATGTCAATGCTCAAAACTTTCGGTATGTAAACATTTCAATAAAAATAGAAATAATAAAAAAATTAAAAAAGAGTGTCGATGCTCAAAACTTTTGGTATTTAAACATTTCAATAAAAATTTAAAAAATTTAAAAAGAGCGTCGATGCTCAAAACTTTGGATATCTAAACATTTAAAACATTGGGAATAGCGAAGTTGGCAATAAGACTTCGAATATATTCTCCAATGAGATGATCACATATAAGGTTTTTTTTATTATATAAAAAATAATGTTTTTAGTTCTCTAGTTCAAACAATAGAGATGATGCAAAAATTTATAGTCAGAGGACATATTAATATAAAGTAAACGAATTATCGATCGCTATAGTCCCTCTACGCCTTCGGCGGGGACTAATAAGAGGTTAGATATGATCATTATGTGGGAAGTGTATTTTTTTTAATTTGAAAATGGTATATTGTAATATATTTGGTATACATTATTTAAAAAAATAATTTGGATAAAAATTTATAAGAAATAATATTTATTTCACTAAATTTATTTAGGATTTGCAATTAGTTCTATATATTTGAAATGTCTTTAACTTAATGTATAACTTGCATGGATGAGATGATATAGGACAGAAAAACATGTCTCTAGAGGGATTTGAACCTCCATAAGTATATAAAATGCCTCCACTTTATCATCTAATTATATTGTTGTTGACAATATTTATGAGAATTAGACCGGGTGGATGATGTGTGATCTATATTAGCCTCCTTAATGAAGTGCAATCACTTTATTAGTGTGTTGCACACCTCATTTTATATTATCACCCTTCTATAATTTAATTCAATTTAGTAACCTTTTTTATCCATATAATTATGTATCAAAGTTTTCTTATAACATTGTTGTTTCTTATATTTATGTAGGGGTAGGAGAACCCTAATGGATAATGCAAATTACTTGAGGTGGCTCCAGACATAGCTTGAGGGAATGATTGTGGACATATTGGGCATCCAATTGCAAATAGATTATAACCATAAATTGTATTGAGCAACAAGCAAGAATGATAAATCGAGCTGACCTGAGAAGTGGGAAACACTAAAAGGCAAGGGTCTGAGTGTAACAACCCCTCTATTACGTCATAACCAATTGAGAACAGTGAGAAATATTTATTTTTCTTTTGAAACATTAGAACAAGTTAAACATGATATCAACATACTTCACTCATACACAGTCTAATTTGTTCATCTCATTTCACAATTAGATTTAGATGCAACGTCAATGTATTAATGATCTTCCAGATCCCATAATTATCACATACAACAATAGTAAAACATCATGATTATTCCAGATCAACCACCACTAGTTTCATCACACAACATCATTTCTTCTAATAGAATAAATCATCATACAAGGCAATCAAGAATATCTACCCATCCAATCTACCTGCAAGGTTAGGACCTCCAAGACACATAATCAATGCTCAAGTCCAAGATTCATCCAATTGATTTTGACCATTTAAGGTCTCAGGACTGGCAACTTTTTTGAGGAACAAGGAAGTATCTAATTCCCATATTTTCATCCCAAACCAAACATCAATTATATTTACCAGCACACTTAGATATATTTTCTTCAACACAAAAAAATATGGTAACGATGTCACTTTTTCATAGAACCGATGCATACTATTTCGATAATTCGTAATTTGACTAATTTAAGGATTAGGAATTAATTCAACAAAATCAAGGCATAACTTAATAGTAAAACAAAGGCCTTCAACAGGCAACCTGTTAAAATTACAGTTCCATCCTTACTCAAGTTTATTAGAAAAAGTCTTGCATATGTACGGGGTACCACCCAGTAGATAGTAATCTAGTCAACATCATAATTTAGAAGAGGAAAGAACAGCAGAGAAAAAAACTCAACACGAGTGCAACCATAATCTTACTTTGTACTTGGTGAACTAACTGACCCTGTAAAAATAAATTTTGCAATCTATATATAGATAGTTTGTTCTAAGATTGAATTGAGAAAAATTGTAAGAAACATGAAGTCTTTCTTACGGGTGTCCTGGTTACAACACTTCCAGAGAACACTCCAGAGATGCATAGTCAGGCTCCTTGAAAGCCCAAAGTTTCAGAAAGGAAACTTTTAAATGCACATAGACCCTCTCAAGTTGGGCAAAGGTATAACTTTCGGAAGTACAAAGTTCGGGAGAGACAGTGATGTCTTACACAGGGGAGGCGCAAAGTACGCACTCAACAATTAGAATCCAGAGCTCAGGAGGGATGCGCTATTGAGCGTTGGAGTTCAATTCTAAGGCAAAGCTTAGGAGGAACAACATGTGCAAGTTCAAGACAGGAAAATAAAATCTTTTCATCCCTTCGAAAAAATAATGGACGCGATTTGATCATGAGGATATCGGAATCCCCACGATCGTCCGATCAGACAAAGATGCACACTCGTTAAAACCCAGAGACCTTCGGGCTTCATCACTTCGGTAGAAATTGAGACATCAATTTAAGGGTTAAGGAACTCCCGGAGTCCCGAATTCTGAATTAACTCCTTACCTTCCAACATTGGGTACACGTGTTTGTAGATCCTGAGCATTCAAAACTTGGCCATTCAGGAGGTGGGGTGTGAAGGTCAATTTGGTGAGAAAGGTCCCGAACTCCCAGAGACCGGAATTAATCCTGACCGTTGTCAACGGTTAATCAAGGACCGTCATATCTAAGGGTTCGACCTTTGTTAGTTTATAGGTAACATGAGTTATAGAATCAAAACCCTCTGGAGCCCGGAGCTCCGGAGTTACTTCCAGTCGTAGATCGAAGAAAGGTAAAGGAACCATTGATCTCCGAGTTAATTAGGATTTGACTCTTCGAATAAGTTAAGAGGTAAATTTAGGTATTACGAAAACCCAAAGTTCCAAACTTTCGGAGTAAACGAGATCTATAGATCTAGTGAACAATCAAGGACTGTAGATTTGAGAGCCTTAGTCCTTCGGAGGTTCAACAATTCGGCACTCTGGAGGAAAGAGGGTTGTAGTTGCAAAGGTGTCAAACTCCCGGAGTTTTGAACACCGGAGTAGATGAAAACCATTGATTTTAGGAGGAGTGCAAGCCATTAGATCTTCGATCTCTTCGACGGTTCAGTGGTCCGAATGAACAGTCTAAGGTTGTGAAAGCAGGGAAAAACCTTGAGGTCTGGAGTTTCTTAGTGGGTCTCTACCGTAGATCTCGTGCGAGGAGAAAACTTTGCCATCCGTTAGATTAAGTTGTTAAGAGTTAAAGAAGGAGGGTGGTAGGGCATGTTAGGATATTTAGACACTTAGGAGTTACTTAAGATCTACTTGGTCTAATATGTCGTTAGGTAAAAGTGTGTTTCTTTAGTATGCATTAGTATGCATTTGT
>SNQJ01S0080661.1:0-27041 GCA_010110895.2 Picea sitchensis | reverse complement strand
TGTAAAATCTCTCTGTAATCTTTTTCTTTGCATTAATAAACTGCTCCAAGTGGTCGCGTTGGCTGGGGTCGTGGATGTTTCCCCGTAGGGGTTTTACCACGTGAAAACATCGGTGTGTTGATCTTTGATCTGGTTATGTGAGTAGTTACTGAAGGTGTTCGTCCTCTGTTGGAATACCTGTGTTGTCGAACAGGGCAGGGTAACCTACAACTGTCGGTCAACTCAACTTAATACCAGATTTGACCGATTAGCACTTTGGGAGAAAAGGAGTGTTGAGTTTAAGAAACCTCTAGAGCGTCGGAGTTCTGGAGCCCTGAATAGCACCCTTTTTAACTAGACTTAGGTTCTGGCTCCTTGTCACATGCATAAATTGGTTTAGGAAAAGGGGCTAACGCACTACAAGTTAAAATCAGAATTCCAGAGACCTTAACACGCCTTCCTAGGTCCCAAAATTTTTGGTTTTTAAAATACAAACACAGATACTCCAGGTTATTATTAAATTGGGTTTGTTAGTGATTCGAAAGAAAATCCATATATAAATTCGAATTAGTTTAATCCACCAGATAAATTCATGATGTAAATTCGGATCCAATCCTTAGTTTAACAACGACTATTCACTGTTAAATTCCTAAAATAATCTCAACTAAAGAAATAACTTGGATCATTCAAACTCAACATGGATAAGATACAAGTTTTTGAACATATACCATACAACACATAAATTCATCTTTACAATGAGGATCATGCCGCTCAGTTTAGGGTTCAGAAAACATCTGGAATTCCAACGAAAGTTTAAAATATATATACATTGTAAATATTATTCGTTTTCAACAACTATAAATCAAAATATAAACTTTGAACTAATTCTCATTGACAACAAATGTCACCATGGGCATTTAGGCTTTCTAGTGATGCTACATAGACCCTATCAGTCCAACATACTTCTACACTAATGCTACAAATAATTTTAGAATATAAAAATACGAGGACCAAAGAATGTTGCATCCTGAAGATGCCTTCAAGTCTTGCGCTCCTTCCTTTCCTTCACTTGCTAATCACAGAGACTTCATCGGTACCTCCTAGCCAAAGCTAGGGGTACTCTTTTTCCCCCTTAGCCCCCCAGGCCGCAAATGGGCCAAGAACAAAAACCAGAACATAATAGCTTCCAGTCTTGCCTCGCAAGGAAGAGCTTCCACTCTTTTCAGAAGCCTGGAGTCCCAACTCTCGCAAGTAAAACACGATCAATAAAAAAATTGGCATCATAATAGTGTTTCCCAAAAGTTCGATCGCCTTCACTTCTATGTCAATTGCGTTATATAAATGTCCCTCATGGACATATGTCCCTCATGCATAATTCATTAATTTTTAATAATTCAGTTAGAGGATTGTTCACCCACTACAGGTGTTGCATTCTCCCCAGGTTTCACAAGTAATTTCTCTTTTATTCTTGTTTAATCCATCTTTCCTCACATTTCCCCAAGTGTTCCTAAATTTCCTCTTATTTGTCTCTTAGTTCCCCAATCCCCTTAATTAACGGTTGTCTCCTAACTAGGTTTTAGTTAGAGTTCGATTAGGAGTCTTCTTAGTTAGGCTTAGGGTTGGTTGACTCAAATTCTATTATATGCACAACCCATTCTCTCAAGTTGTTATTTATTTCTAAATAAGGATTCATTTTTAATAATTTCATGAACACATGTGAATTTTATCAATTCTTTAGGTCTTTACTTACTATTCCTAACATTTGATTTCCTTCATATCTTTACTCATGTCACAATTCACTTAGTGTTACGAGGAAAATATCTCTATGGCATGGGGTAAACCACAACAGATGGAAATGACTGTAGAAATCAACTCTAATCTCAAGTATGTTATATAAACAAATATGCTAACAAGACAAGATAAAGAGCCTACCTCGTCCAAATGTTCGATGAAGTCCACCATTGATCACTTGACCCAAAGCAATACACCTGTAACTTGTCATCAACAACCAAGAAACAAAAGCATATGGTGATAATATATAAAGTTAGCACATTAAATAGCATAATCCGTCAATATTCATAACAAATATGCCCATGGAATAAGAATTCAAATATTTGCAAGACATTGATTGGACGAGAAAAGAGTATTTCTATTAAAATGTAATCAACATAAGTATATGAATTACAAACTTTTGTTTCGGCACGGTTCGAAACCGGTAAATTAAGTCCCTTCCAGTTGGGCCTCCACCACTTCAATCCTCCACCAAAGGCAAGCTCATATAAGAGATACAATGAGGTTCTCAATCAAGTAGGGAAGATATTGGGGGTCAAACAATGTGTTCAGACTTAAAAGGATAAAGGGATGCAGACTCAATATGAAGTGAATAATTTCTCCAAAGTAACTTTTCTCTCAAAGTTGAATTCTTCTCCTCTTTTCCACCTCTTGGATATGGCCCATTTATAGCCTTCAAATGGAACTGAAGGGTCAAGTCAGAACATTTCCAGTATATGGAAGGTCAAGGATCATGGATCCCATGACGTGACATGGAAACCCAACACCATTTTTTTAATTTAGGCACAAAACCTGATGTACGCGGGTTGTAATGGTGCAACCTGCATATACGCATGTTGTATAATTGTTAGGGTGTGTATATGTGGAAAAATAATATTTTTAGCTCTGGGAACTACAAAAAGGGACTTCAAGCCTGCATAGGGAAATGGAAAAGGGCTTATGAGAAAATTTTCATAGGGTGAGGCAAATCTTGCTATAAAATATGTCCCCTAATGTGTGAGATCAGAGGAGTATCTACGATGGCTTAAATCCATTATAATACCCAGAAGTGGAGTAATGGAAACCCAGCTGGAAGAAGTAGTTACTCATGAGAATCTTACAATCTGTACTGACTTTGCGCACATGGCTGCTAATTTGAATTACATTGCAGATCCATGTGAAAATGTACCAAACATTTGTTCATGGCCATGAATAGGAAATACAATGGTGGCTACATGCCAAAGGCTATCATAGTCACGAACAAGGCCCAGTAAAACTGGTCTCAAAATCAATCTGAGGATATATGTATACAATGGAGTACAATCTGATCTCCCATGATCACTGAAGTCACATAGGTATTGTTCCAATGAAATATAGCAACAGCTCAGGAATGCTACGACTATGAACTGATGTCTTCAAGTCTTCTACGTGATCCGCCAAAGGTGTAATTCTACATCGTGTGAATAAAGGAGTTGAGGTCAAACACAATGAGACTTCATTTGATTACCATTCATTAACGTATATCGTTAACAAACATGAGATAGACTATCGATAATGAAAGTAGGTATCAAGGCATCGAATACATTCTTACAAGTGTGAATAAATGAGTTGAGGTTGAACACTTGAATAATCCATCGATCATGAGACATTGATGTATTCCCAACTGTCGATGGCATGAGAACCTGCCACTAATGACTGCAAGCTTCTAGGTACTCATAGGACTCTAGGTATCATTTCTAGAATAGATGGGTTGAAGTCGATAGAAGGAGACCTACTGAAAGGATAGAATTGAGGCATCTCTCATCATTCAACATGAGGTACAAAGAAGGAGTGTGATGATTTGGAGAAAATCGGACGAAGAACGTGTCCATGAACCAACGACCCTGTGCATCTTTCGCGTGTGTCATATGCAAGTGGTACATGAAAAAGACCCTCTCAATATAAGCCAATAAGGAAAATTGTTGACAAAGGCGAGGAACCACCAATAAGGCTAATGGCATCCAAGACACTACACAAATCCCAATGTGTGAATAGATTTTTTGTCTTTGAACACAAGGGAAACCCCCCAGTCAATGACCAATGATGAAATGTCGACTGTTGGGTTCAAGGTTACCTACCAATGATGAAATTAGGACCAGGGTGCACGATAGGACTACAACTTCATCTAACTCTGAGACACACTGAGGGTATGGCCAAAATTCAAAGTCAAGAGTTCTAAGGAATGGCCTACATAGGTTGGTACACATCCTTTGAACAAGAGCATGAGACATATGGAAGACTCTAGCAGCATAGATTCAATGATGAAACTTTGTGATGTAGGAGGCACCAATCAAACTCTCCATAGGGACTGGAAGAGTAACCAGTCGGGGGAGTAAACTCTAAGTAACGAGCTCATCTTCCTAAGATCATGTTAAACCCAAAATTTTGATGACAAGTGGACTCAAAATTTTGTGCTCTGTTCAAAAGCGACACGATTGCTCCCGATATAAGATAATATTCTTTTCCTGCCTGTCTTTTTTTGTTTTTTCATAGTCAAATGAATGTTATGATACAGAGGAGGAAACGAGTGTCGCAAATAAGAAACTAGTTCCAACAATGGAACATACCTATGCTCAATGAAAGGAGGTGCATGTAGGAGATGGACACTCGGGGGAATATTTCTTCTTGGGTATAGGGTGTCAAGTTATAAAGGATATAAACAAGGCTTTGCTTGGTTGATGATGCAAACTGCTGAGGTGATAGGATTATCATGCGAAAGAGAGAACTGACAATAAGCTCATTACTGCAAGCAAGAGAATGAGATGCAATTATAACTTGACGCCAAAAAAATTCCTTTTTCATGAATTTAGTCTACTTGGTTTGAAAAAGGGGTAAACTTGCACCAAATAGACGTCCTTTCAAATCCAGTTTACGAGTGTGAAAGAAATAAGTTCACTCGCCAATATTTTCGCTTTTTTAGAGAGTCGAAAAAGAGCTTAAACCAGACTCGTTGGGAGTCTCGCTAGGTATAGTTCAGCATGCTTATGAGTAAGAAATGAGGTTCAAACGTAAAGTCATGTATTAGCTATAAGGGAATCCCTGTCCTATGAACAAAATCTTTGCATGGGCACTGAATAGCGCAGATGATCTAACTAGCGTACCCCTGTTTGGAAACTCTATAACATTCAATAACGACACTTCTAGTTGTAGAAAGAAGGTTATGTGTCGCTACCAAATGGGTTCCTACCTAAGGCATATGATTTGTACTGATAGGATGATGCAAATGTGCATAATGGATTGATGACCTATCATATATGTTGGTTGACGAAAATACCTGTCCAAAGTTTCGAACAGGTGACATGGTGCTAAAAATTGCAAGAATCCATGGATAAAACCACCAAAACCAACTCCATCCATTGTCGTATTAGTCCATTAGGCGAAAATATTAGTAAAAAGTATGCAAAGTGGGTAAATTTTTTTCTATAAATAGTAAAAAAAAAAAAATTACTATACCATTTTTATTTTTTACTGAAATAGTGCATTTTGGACCAACTTTCCCCTGAATTTCAACTATTGATAGAGGGAGCCAAGAGTGACGGAATCAAAAACCGTCTGGACCAGGTAATTCATATTGGTCCTCTCTTTATTTCTAGTGGATTAAAATTTTCAATTATGTCTCCTTTTTTTAGCATTTTACAACGCAACTTAGAAACTAGGGTATACGTGGGTAATAGATCATCGGTTCGCATATAAGAAACCCTATACACGATTTTTTTCAAAAAAAACAGCATACAAGAAGCCTTATACACGAATATGTAAATTGTAGCTCGTGTGCATGTCCGTGGATATGGTTTTTAAAATGTTACTAACTGAAAAAATGGTTTTAATCTTGCAGGATGGTGCTAGAGTGGAGAGAAAGAGAGCATGAAGAGATGGATGTTGCAGTGGAGAGAGATCCAAGGGCCCATATGGCCTTAAAAATATGTGGGCTGTCTAATTTTTTGGCTCTCAAAGGTATGAGGGATCAAGTGAGACTGCTCCAGATGCTAGTGAACTACTGGGATCCAGATATGGAAGTCTTCAACCTCGATGGACAACCATTAAGGATTAAAGTTGACGACATATATTTCTTGATAGAATTGTCACGTCGGGGTGAGGTGGTCAACCTCAAAGGCCGGGGAGTCGGGAGTGACATTAACATAGAGGATTACATAGCCACTCATTTCACTGTAGTAACCGAGAAGGTAGGGAGCCAACTTTCGATCAGAGCGATCAACAATCTAAGTTTCTAAATTGTTGTCCTAGTGTTGACACGGAACATAGGGTCGGCCTCTTTGCACAAAGAATCAAGGCCACTTATGTTTTATTCAGTGGAGTGCTTGCAACCCATGGTTTACAACTGGTGCACCTCACTATTGGCCAACATGAAGATCCAGCTGACAGACTGCAAACTAGGTAGAAAGAGGAAATTCGGGTCCGCGTCTATCATGTCTAGTTTTTTCTTTGAGAGAGTTCCAGGCTTAGGCCCTAGAGTTGATATTGATCTGCATGGACCTCGCGATCCATCCATGGCATGGTGGACTAAGGTTATGAGGCAGCAAGGAGTTGGTAGGGTGCCAACACCCTACAATGACGAGTTTTTCTTCTGGTGGAGTCAACAGGTGATGGCTCTGGAGGACTACCCTTATGCAGGGATTGAATTCAGAGGAGATCCAGACATGGCGTTACCACCAGGTTCTGCCTACAGAGACATAGGTATGCAAAAGTTTTTGAATATTTCATTTTATTTTTTTTTATAGGAAAACAAAAAAAAAATTGGATGATTTCAAGTACGAACTAAACATGTATGTGATGCAGACGTGGGTCCACGACGGTCGGACGGACTTCCACGACACCGGGGGGATGATCCAATGGGAGG
The DNA here is from genome assembly GCA_010110895.2 of Picea sitchensis. Lineage (NCBI taxonomy): Eukaryota > Viridiplantae > Streptophyta > Pinopsida > Pinales > Pinaceae > Picea > Picea sitchensis. The sequence goes on along the minus strand of SNQJ01S0080661.1, from coordinate 20,395 downwards.
TCATGTTGATAGAGTGCTTCAAAATGTGCAGGTCCACGTGATCATTTGTCGCAAAGGATTCCCATGGTTCAGGTAGAGGATCTGTCGGAGGCGATACAACGACAGGTGGTAGGTGTGCCCTGTGCTTGGGTACGACTCTTTTGGCATCTCGAAAATGCCATAGTATGGTATCATGACACACATCTGATGCCATAGGTGTAGATGTCATGATTATTGTATGATCGGCCATATATGTATTTTGAGGGTCTGAGCCCCAATTTTGTACTATAACACCATATTTTTTGGAGAGATGAAATATATATAAAAACAATGATCTTTGGCTTTACTTATATTACAATTTGTACACTGATGAAAGTGTTTTCTTTGCTTTAGTTGTGTGACAAATGTCAATATAAAACAAAATTGGCATATGCATCAAATACATAATTAGAAATTCTAGGTACGTGATGATAAGTAATAAAATCAAAATGTTGTTCCAAAAGTCGTACCCATAGGAATCGTCATAGTAGAGTAGGGTCTCACACATGGTAACTTTCCTTCAACTGGCATACTACTAACTGGGAGTCCAGGTGAACCTCTAAAGAGTGAATACCATTTGAAATGGCATCGCGCAAAATTTCTATAACAATGCTATATTCGGCCACATTATTCGTGGATGGCCCTAGAAAAATGCCACTTGAGGACACCAGTAGACCCTCGGGTGAGTAAACAAACCAAGCGGTGGAAGCCAAGTTCCATGTATGAAGACTGGCCTCATCTGTGAATACTAAGTAGACCGAAGACTCCGTTGACATCTTCCAACCAAGGGAAATCTCGATAAGCAAGTTGAATATGAAAAAAGAGGAAAAGATATATACACTAAAATACATTAGTATATAAAGATTTACGCTCAAGCTTGGGGCTCAAGCGTAATATATTTTCAAGTAGAGTCAATTCCTAGGCTCATCCAGCATACTCCCTTCATAATATTCTAATTCATAGGCTCATTTTTCTAAGACCTGTCGCTCGATATAGGGACTGTGCCACATGGGTTTGAACTTTCCTGCCCCCAGTGGTTCTTTGGCTTGGTCATACAGAAGGACCAAGTCACCCTCAGTGTACTGTCAAGGGTAGACAGACTTATCATATTGGACCTTGACATGTCGTTTATTCTCTTTGATAGTCATGGAGGCATCTCAACGTTTCTCGTCTAGACTCTCTAAGTGTACGAGGCATTGTTCAAGATTGTAAGTGTCAAGTAGGAGCGCAACTACCAATCTAAGAGAATGGATTTCGTATTCAAAAGGTAGGATCGACTCCACACCATACACAAACTGGAAAGGAGACAAACCGGTGGAAGTCTTAACCGAGGTTTAGTATGCCCAAAGTGTTGGATAAAGCATGATATGTCAGTCATATTTTCTTTGGCTAACAATTTTATGCAAAATGGTCTTGAGAGACTTGTTCACAACCTCTGCTTGTCCATTTGACTGGGGCTAGTAAGGGGAATAATGACCATGTTTAAACCCCAGTTTCAATGCTAATTCTTTCATCATTTTGTTCTGAAAGTGGCTGCCATGATCAGTGACAATCTCACTCGGGATTCTAAACCTGGCTATAATTTGATTGAACACGAAGAAAGCAACAGCCTTACCATCGGATTTAAATGTAGGCATGGCGTCGGCCCACTTGTTAAAGTAGTCTATGACCACGATAATGTGTTGATTCCACCTAGCCAAAGTTGGGTTGCAATCCATAAAATTCACCCCCCACATGGTGAACGGACCGACGGTAATGACCGGATGGAGAGGGGATGGATGCAAGTGCATATTCCAAGTGAACACCTAGTATGGGTGACACTTCTTAACCACTTTGATACAATATTTAAAAACAGATGGCCAAAAATAACCGACTCGCAAAATTTCTAGGTTGTCGCAAGCCCGGATAGATGACCACCACAAGCCCCATTGTGGCAATCATTTAGAACAGAATCAACATCTTCATGAATCAAGCAACAACGCAAGACATTGTCTACTCCTCAGCGATAGAAAGTGTCGTCGATGATAAGGTAGTTCTTAGCTTGGTATCATATACGTTGTCGGTCATCTCTTGAGACATGCTGAGGGAACTTCAAGGTTTGAAGCTAGACAATAATATCTCCATACCAGGGTTCTGATGATGAGACAAGGAAAATGTGTTCATACACAAATGAATCAACATGAATAACATCCTCATCTAACCGAGGGAAGTCAGATATTAACTCCATAAAAACTAGTGATTTCTTGGATTTCGTAGAAGCGAAATCAAGATCAAATTCTTGTAAAATGACAATCCATTTATTGTATTTTCCCCCTATGATACACCTAGTAAGGACGTATTGAAACGGTTTGACATCGGCAACCACAATAATTTTGCAAAGAAATATATAGTGTCTTAATCGTTGAACTACGTGAACAGAAGCCAAAGCTAGCTTTTCAACATGAGAATATTTGAGTTCAGGGACGACTAATTTTTGAATAAGATAGTAAATGATGTTCTCATGGAGCTCATCATCCTCCTGAACCAACACCATACCAATCGTCTCTTCGAACACCGCGATATAAATCAAGTAATCTTTATTGTAGTCAGGAGACTTCAGCAAAGCCGTCAATATCAAGGCTTTCTTCAAAGCATCGAAGGATTCCTGGGCTCGCTCATCCCAGATAAAAGGAGTGTCCTTTTTAAGAGACACATGAAACCCTTAGTAATATTGGCATAGTTCACTATAAACCGTCGTAAAAATTTAGCTTTCCCCTATAAACCTTGAAGTTGACGAATAGTGTGCAGGGGAGGAAATCAAATTATTGCCTCAACCTTTAATGGATCCACCATGATCCCATTCTCAGAGACTAAATATCCTAGAATTCAACCTCACCTAACGCAAAAGATGCATTTATGAGGGTTTAAACAGATGCATTAATGGCGACATATTTCAAAAACTAGTCGAAGGTGGGTAGGGTGATCCTCTCTTACAGGAGTGAGCAATGAGATCATCGAGATAGGCTTCAACTATATGCTTGAGATCGTGATGCGAAGGTCATATCTCGTTGGAAGGCTGCTCTGGCATTCTTAAGTCTGAAATGTGTTTTCCGGTATGTGAATGTACCCTAAGGACAAATAAATTATGTCTTATGTTGGTCCTCGAGCTTAATGAATTTAGTTATACCTTAAAAATTCATCCATAAAAAAAAAACTTTGTTTCCCGCACATTCATCAAGAATCTGATCAATGAAGGGTGTCAGGAAGTTGTCTTTGGGATGGGCCTTATTCAAGTCACAAAAATCCATGCATACACGGATGGTTCCTTTCTTTTTATTCACAGGAATAGGATTGGATGCCTATTCAGTCAAGGGAACTGGGTAGATAAAGCCAACGCTAAGCAATTTTTCTACCTCTACCTTAATAGCAGAGGCCTTCCTAGGATTGACATCTCTGAGTCGCTGCCGAACAGGATTAGCATCCGGGTAGGTTTTAATCTCATGTTCAACAATTCAAGGGTCGATTCCTATCATCTCTTCATATGTACAAGCAAATACATAGTGGAATTCTTTGGAGAGCTCGGTGTAGATCAGAATTTCTTCTGACGAACAATCTGCACCGATGTATACATTTTTTTATCTTACCAAGAATATGAGAGATATCGATCGTGACGATGGGAGAGATAACTCGCCATGTTTCCTTCGACATAAATGTCGTGCGTATCAAGTGGAACTATGGTGTGACTGAATATCTCACTCAAGGTAGATCTAAAATCATCTTGTTCAATTCTAGCAACCTCTGGAAGAAAAAAGAGCGATGGTGCATATCATCCCAAGGCTTGTCAAAACCATTCATGGCCTCTACGATTGCTTCATCTGAGGGTAAAGTATCATCGAGGAAGTCACGTGAGAAAGATGATGAAGTGGCCCATATGGGCTCAAGAACAGGATCCTCCTCATCTGTCTATGAGGTAACAAGATCCATATTGGTAGAAGAGTCAAGAACGTCCTGATACGCTATCTCTATTGTTGATAGTGGCATATCCATTCCAGTATGCAACTAACCTTCACAAGACGCATTCGAGGAAGGTAGGGTCCAAGGATCATTAAAATACAAAGTGGGAAAAGGAACGAATCTCATTGACAAAGCATACCTACTGGACATGGCGTAGAAATGATGAACCAGTGTCATGAATTCGAAGGTACCCATAAGGGATGAATACATTCTTACACCGATATTCTCAGTTACCGACTGAGAATTTTCGATCACTAGGATAGACGGTCCAACTGATGCATTGGGGATAGCATATGCAAAGGACAATTGGTCAATGGTCACGATATCCCATCATGAGGAAAGCAGAGAGTACGGAAGACGGACGATACGATTGCAGTCATAGCATAAGTCCAATTGTTTCCTAGTAACAAGTTATAGTCTAGGGGTGCATCAACAACCTCAACATCCACCTCCATCGTCTTCCCACCTAACTGGACCGAGAAGGTAGGAAGAATACCATGAGGGTAGAAAGAACGACTGTCAAAAGCAGTCAACATGGTCGAATATTGAGAAAGGTTCGGAGATCCAAGGGCTTTCCAATAGAACAGGGACATCACGCATGTTGCAACGCCTTCATCAACAACAGTACGTTTGATGGTATACTTTGAGTAACCCATGTGGATTTTAAATTCCACATGGTAAGGAAAATGAGGCTTCACATCCGTGACATAAACTTGATAACTTTAGAACCACAGGGATCTAGAGATCCTAACGCGGATAACAAGGCATTCATATGTGAAGGACACGTCTGGAGTACCTCCAGAGCCGACATCGCACAAGGTTTTTGACCAAAATCCTCAACAATAGAGTAATTATGGGTGGCTCTAGCATTATGATTGTAGGTAGAGCGCTTCAGTACTCCTTTTAGAATATGAGGTGAGGGATCTGGTTTTTCGATCTGTAAAGGCATCTCCGGAGGAGGGGGAGACTCTAGACTAGGTACAGTCTGTGAAGAACTGTAATCACAAGACTGAGTGGCTACATTAACCTCGGACTTAACCATATTGATGCATAGATGGTCATCATCTTGCATCGGTGGGTTTTTACTCCCACTCACCGCATTTCTGGTGTTCGAGGAGCTCGAGGCCATGTGTTGATTATGTGGAAAAGGATTAGTTAGCACAATGGGAGAGAGAGATAAAATCCTTACAACTTCCACAAGTTTGGGGCACAAGTGGGTAAGGTGATCATCTATACAAATATTGTAGGGAAAATTCACCTTCCGCCTTCTGTCTTGCCCTCACAAGCATTATTATTCGAATTCTCATTAATGTTGTCCTTGGGTTTGTTACTATTCTTCCCACCCTTACAATTTTTACCACGTCCTTTCTTTTTATTCCCTCCTGGTTGTTGGTTACCATTTGGGTTGGTCGACGATTGCACAGAATGTACATCCTCCGACTAAGTGGGAGTGGAGGAAACATAGGAAGTTGGCCCTCCTACAGATTGGTTTAGAGACAACTCTTTCAACTGGCTTGTCACCAAGTCTGCAAATTTCACATTGGCATGAGGCCCGAGATTTTTTCTAGGGTCATACTTTGACCTCGGTGCATCTGGAAGAATCTCATATAACATCCCAGAATGAGAATATATAAGATCTAATTGTTGGGATTTAAAAATCACTTCTTCCTCAGATGTAACCTCGGATGTAGAAACATCCTTCAAAATATAAGTCTATAGAGACTTAAGGAACCACTCTAGTAGGAATTCTGGAGGTATGTAAGCCTTGATTAACCTCTTCCATATACGCCACTCTTGGATGTGATCCGAGATATGGGTGGCTTTGTCCCGATGGAAGGCCAACAAAAATTCTATGCCAGCATCGTAACGAACCAACAATTGGAAGTGGTTGAGGAAGACTAAACCCATCTAATTAAAAATTTTGTACATCCCCCCGGTAGCTCTATGTACCATTTCACGTCGACCCCCATGAGGGTGCATTGAAACAATATTAAACGAATAGAATCGCCGTTAAGGGAATTCGAAGAGAACCAAAGGTGAAAATTAATGACGTGATCACTAGGATCCTCACCAGTCTTACCTTTGAACTTTGGAATATCCAAAGGAAGCTTGGTGAAGACGGGGGGCTATGTTGGATCACGACCCACATGGTCATTCATTAATCTAGAAAAGTCTAGAAGATTGAGTGTGGCCAGAAAAGGGAGAAGGGGTTGCGGCATCTAGCCCCAAGCTCCTGAGAAATATTGTTGTTGGGGAATCACGGCCCATCCAGGGTTATGGTATGCACCATGGCCCTGTCTAGGATTGTAATACCCTCCTCTGAACTGATTCATGAAGGGTTGGTTGGGCACCATTCCAGTAGGAATGTTATGATGAGGATTGTAAAAATTTCCCCCAGCCAGAGTAGCTCCACGTTGGGGGTTTCCCAAGGTATGAAACTGACCTCTATCAGGTGTGAATTTAGAGGATAGAGGTGGGTTCTCCATGCCAAACGTTTTGGTTGGAAACGGTACAGAGGAGGTATGTGTAAAGGACGGATCGTAAGCAACATCTTTTTCGCCAGGTTGACCACTTCATCCAGAAGCATTAGGACCAGGATTAGACCCTAGGTGAAAAGGAGTAAGGCCTCCAACTGTATGATTCATTTGTGGGATATGAGCCCCCCCAAACAAAAATGGAGTATGTGAAGGAGCCATGCCCCCAAGTCCAATACTAGTATTTGAATTAGATGTTGGGATGGAGGATGAAAATTGCAATGTGAAATTTGGCATACCATAAGAGAAAGGGCTTGAGGTCGTAGGAATGGACTGAATATTGTAGCCCGATGAATGACAAAGGGACCCAAAAGGGTTTGTGGCTATAGGCTTAGCATTCACTATAGGACGTACACGAGTGATGATAGGAACCTTTGGCACTACAACCATTGTGGTTGAAGGTGTCAAAGGAGTGTCGTTAACTATAGTGGGTATGGGAGTTGAAGGAGTCCCAGTATATTTCTGACTTGATTCAGTACTCATCCTTGTATGATCAAAATCCTGGTAAGTGGAGGTGTGTGTACCACGTTTGATAACTTTATGCCTCTTAGAAGTAAAAGACTCAAGATGTGGTCGTGACAAGCGGCGAGACCTGCGGGGAAGCTAGTCTGGCTCCATGATGACTCAAGACTTGAGATATAAACAACAAATCCTAAGACCAACTAGTAATCAAAGAGAAAACCAAAATAAACAAAAGGCCAATATGCACACAAACAAGATAAAGTGGCTGAAAGGGGCCTCCCTCCCTAAAGTAGGTATGCCTCGCCCAAGAGGGGCTTGAGACTCCCTACAAAATATCGGAGGTATCAGAATCAGTTATAAGGGCCCTTATGGGCTTAAAAACCATTCGGTCAGATCCCCCCGGAGAGGTAATCCTCCATAAAGGTTGTGTGTTTTCTGACCCTTATCTGACCCAGGGTACTTGCAGAACAACCCCTGCAAGTAACCTGTGTGGTACTTATTTCAAGCAACTAAGCAACCACGATATAATTGATGCACAGGTGAATAGTCGTAAGTCAGGTCCACCGTATGGGAAGGGTAACAAAGCCTGAAACCTTGAAAGCACCGCCTCTCACAGAGGTAAAGGTACTAGAAAGATCCCCATATACGAATAGATCCCCACAAATATGTCTGACGCTAAGAAGGTATTGGGGTGATATCCCCTCGACTAACTTCATGCGACCTCGTGCTTCACTCTGGTGTAAGTGGATCCTCCTGACGTCACCAATTATACAATGGATTTCACCACTCCCTTAGTTAGACACATATGTTGATTTAATAGCCTTGGAGAAGTTTACTCACAAAATCCTATTCCAAGGCTCTAAATCCTAAGCTAGTTTGTGAACCCTAGAAAATAAAATCGTTTCTAATCAATTTTAAATTATCGGTGCTTCTTTCAGTGTCCTTTCTTACTCAAAAAGGTTTGGTAGTGAAACTAATGATGTTATGACTCGGAAAGTAAAATAAATGAATATGAAGAAAATGCAAAGTCCTAACTTCAATTCCCAATAAATGATAAGCTTTTCAAAATGAAATTTTCAATTTAATTTTGCAATTCAAAATAAAATTTAATCTTTCCATACATGTACTAAGATCAACGATAAGGACCCAAAATATCAAATGCCAACAATGAAAAATGCTTAATATTTTTGTATTTGCAATATAAAAGACTAAAAATGCAAGGACAGAACAACAGCTTGATATAAAGATTCTACTGAATGCAATAAAAGAGAAACCAAGTAGGATATCAAGAAGCAAACATCCATCCCAAGATGCAAGGACAATCAATGAAAATGATGATGAGAAAGGCGTTGCCCAAAAATTCAATCAAAGAAAGGTTTCCTATCACTCTGCAGGCACTTAATAGTCATAATAGAGACCTAAGAAGACTTAGCAACCATTAAAACTTACCCAACAAACATCAAACTCAGCAACCAAGCACACAAGAATGATGTATGTGACTGTTCAGGAGAAAACCACGTATATATGCCTCTTACAGAAGTACAGCACGCGTATGTACGCGACTGTTAGGTAAAAACCCACGTATATGTATTAAAACACTGTCAGTTTAAGGATAAGGCTAAGAAACTCGGACTTAAAGTGAACAGAGGCTGTCAAGCAATCATACAACAATAATCTCAATATAAACGAGAGAAATCAAAGGAGAAAAACACTCCAAACCCCGAAAAGAATATTTTATCCCCAGTATGGTCGCCAATTCTGTTATGAGGAAAATATCTCTATGGCATGGGCTAAACCACAAAAGATGGAAATGACTGCAGAAATCAACTATAATATCAAGTATGCTATATAAACAAATATGCTAACAAGACAAGATAAAGAGCCTACCTCGTCCAAACATTCGATGAATTCCACCATTGAGCACTTGACCCAAAGCAATACACCTGCAACTTATCCTCAAAAACCAAGAAACGCAAGCATATGGTGATAGTATATAAAGTTAGCACATTCAATAGCATAATCCATCAATATTCATAACAAATATGCACATGGAATAATAATTCAAATATTTTCAAGACATTAATTGGACGAGAAAAGAGTATTTATATTAAAATGTAATCAGTAGAAGTGTATGAATTACAAACTTCCGTGTCAGCACGGTTCAGAACTGAGAAACTAAGTCCCTTCCAGTTGGTCCTCCACCACTTCAATCCTCCACCAAAGGAAAGCTCATATAAGAGAGACAATGAGGTTTTCAATCAAATAGGGAAGAGCTTGGGGGCTGAACAATGTGTTCAAACTTAAAAGGATAAAGGGATGCAGACTCAATATGAAGTGAGTATTTCTCCAGAGTAACTTTGCTCTCAAAGTTGAATTCTTCTCCTCTTTTCCATCGCTTGGATATGGCCCATTTATAGCATTCAAATGGAACTGAAGGGCCGATTCAGAACGTTTCCAATATATGGAAGGTCAAGGATCATGGATCTCGTGACGTGACATGGAAACCCAACACCATTTTTTTATTTGGGCACAAAACCCGATGTACGTGGGTTGTGATGGTGAAACATGTGTATACGCATGTTGTATAACTGTTAGGGCACATATATGTGAAAAATTGTATTTTTAGCTCTAGGAACTACAAAAAGGGACTTCAAGTCTGCATAGGGAAATGGAAAAGGCCTTCTGAGGAAATTTCCATAAGGTGAGGCAAATCTTGCTATAACACTTAGTATTTTATTTAAATTTTAGCCTTCGGCGTAAACTTTTGTTTTGGATTTAATAATTAATAATCTATTGTTTAATTAATTATTTTAATACAACAAGGTCTAATCATTCCAATATTTTCTAGGTCACCTATGTTTATTGATTCACATTTCAATTGTGTGATGTGCCCTTCAAGACGCATCTTTGTGCTCCAAGGGTGCCACTCGCGTTGAATTTTTTTGGAAGTTTGTCCAACCCCTTGGAGTCAAAACTCCATTCAGTTGAACTTGTGAGAGACTAAGGGCTTCTAAGGAATAATAATTTTGCCTTATTGTGTGACCCTTAGAAATATTCGTGAGCGACTGTCTCATTCTACCCTTACAGCATCGTGGACCACCCAAACTAGGTAATCGTTAACCTACAATTATGGTCATGGCAGGAGTGCTAATAGGATGTGGCAGGGATTCTTCCACCCCTCTCCCTCAATATCTAGTTTTTTGTGCAAGACCCCTTTACTCCTTATGTGAGTCATATTAGCAAGCATCGTCAATCCTGCATCCACTGACAAAAACAATGTCAAAATCCATATACATAAAACATATTAAATCCATCATACATCATCTGTGCATAATAATGAAATAATCAAACAATACAATCCACTCCCGGACTTAATCTGGAGTTGTAGGAAGCCCTTTGATGCCACCGACATCCATAACCTGTCATGTGTCCTGCACACTCAGGACGACTTGTCAAAATCACATGTCAACACATATATATACATTAATATAATCAAGCAGCTATAACAACTCAACATCATCATATATAACCCATAATATGAATGAAATCATAGTGTTCCATACCTGGATCACTTGCAAGCAAGTGTCCTCAAAGAATAAGTCAATAATAGTATGCGCAGTAGAGCAGGATGTTACACTGAGAGAGGACAACACCCGAGAATGAAACGGGGGAGAGACCTTCCAAGACAAGGCATGTCTACCCTTCCAGAAATCATTATGACCCTACACCAAGATGAACTTGATCCCCCAAGAGAAAAACAGAGGAAAAACACCCACCAACCACATGTCTTACCACCCAAAGCCTGTGTTTCTCAAACACCCACCAAATTTGAAATTGATATGGACCAAGATAAACAACAAACCTATCACAAGAGAGCAAACCACCCAGAGAGGAAGGAGCGTTAAGTGGCAGATTGAAAGAGACCCCACAAACAATCTCTAGACCTCAATTCTCTTAACTTGAAAAATCAAACTAGCAATGGACCAAACCCCTTCCAAAACCAAACATCGCATCAAAACAAGACCAACAAATTGAAAAAAACAAAATAGGAGACTAACCAGGAGGGATTCCCACTATTGTCACTTACCAATTCTAGGCTTGGATTCAACTGACCACAAGCTAGGTAGTACCCCTACTTCCACCACCATGACTGTCTGCAAACCATTAACATTGGTTATACTACTGGAGATCTCAAATTGTACCATGATAACCCTTCCTACCATCATACGATGGCCATCAAACCAATAATTTCCTTCTGGACAACATGAGTGAGCCATTAAACCATGTGTACCTGCCCTACGACCACCACAAACCAAGTTTTCATTACAGTGCATGACTTCCCAAGACCACCTTCGACCACATGGGAGCAGTCATGATCCCCCTCGATGTCACCCCATCTGAGAATTCTATTAATTTTGAGTTTTTATACTAAATGTTCTAGTTTATATTATGGTGAGAATGCATATTTATGGGTATTTAAGTAAGTTTTTCAACATTAACCCTTATTGTTTTGGTCTTTCATTTTTAGGATATAACTTTCAAAAGAAAAAAAAAAATGTTATGTATTTAATCATAACATTTTATTGTTTTGGTCTTTCAATTTTTAGGATATAACTTTTAAAAGAAAAAAAATGGTGTATTTAATCATAACATTTTATTATGTATCTCTATATAATTCATAATTTTATAATAATATTTTATTTTTAAATTTTATAATATTATATTTTACTAATTTTTTATATGATAATAGAATAATTTATAAAAAAATATTTTTTTTAATAAATTAATTTCCGCATCCTTAAAAAAAATCATCATCTCAAGATATAATTAACTAGAATTATTTGGAAGAGTTTTTTCTACAAATGCAACATAATCAACTAAAAATATATAATCAACTAAAATTATTTGGAAGAGTTTTTTCTAAAATATATAATCAACTAGAATTATTTGGAAGAGTTTTTTCTACAAGTGCAATGCACCTTTGGGTGTACAATTTGACTCCATTACTTTTGTTCTTTAGTTATCATTATATCTATTACTTAAACTTCAATCCTATAATATTTTTTATTATTTTTTTCAATTACTTTAAAGTGGTGTAATTACTTTTGTTCTTTAGTTATCATTATATCTATTACTTAAACTTCAATCTTATAATATTTTTTATTATTTTTTTCAATTACTTATAAAAGTGGTGTAATTATTGTTTCAACTACACAATATATCACATAAAAATTACTTAAAGAAATAAGTGTTGTATGGAAACGTAGTCCTTGCCAGGTTGGAATGGGAATAAATGCGACCGAGTACAGACACGTGGGTAGGAAGTTGAAGTACATTTGGTTTCAATGCAGAATAAAGTATTCTCGAATTAGTTTTTTCCGAAATTTATCAAAAATTATTAACATTTAGAAGGTTCTTCGACACAAAAAATTTAGCATTTCCGAAGTATTTTTTTTTTACATGCGTTCGTGGACAAAAACACAAAAAAACAGTAGTAATGTCTGTTACATAGGTTCGTGGACAAAAACACAAAAAAACAGTGGTAATGTCTGTTACATAGGTTCGTGGACAAAAACACAAAAAAAATTAGCATTCCCGAATTAGTTTTCTTTAAAACAAGGGTTCGTGAACACAATTGAAATTTAAATTTATCAAATTATAGGTTCCTGGACAGCATAAATTATACATACCAAATATGTTATTTTATAAAGTAGATATTTACTTTTATACATTTGAAATATGTACTTTTATAAAGTATGGGATGAGATTTTATAGAGCATGCACGGAGCCCTGATTCCATACTTAGCTAGTTTTTGGATCATGGGTTCTCGGGCTGGTGGGTTGAAAATTGGACTTATATTATTCTATGCCCTACAAATAGCACCCAGAGTTCCACGATATAGAAATTGACAATCGGACTTGCGGACTATTTGAATTTTAAGGGCCTCGTGTCCAAAAAATTTAGCATTCCCAAATTGGTTTTCTTTACATACGTTTTACATACACTCGTGGAAAAAAACATAAAAAATAGTAGTAGCGTCTGTTACATAGGTTCGTGGACAAAAGCACCGAAAATTATCATTCCCGAATTAGTTTTCTTTAAAACAAGGGCTCCTCGACACAATAAATTGAAATTTATGAAATTATAGGTTCCTGGACAGCATAATTATACATACCAAGTATGTAATTTTATAAAATAGATATATAGAGCATGCACAGAGCCCTCATTCCATACTTATCCAATTTTTGGATTGCGGGTTATCAGGCTAGCGGGCTGTAAATTGGGCCTATGTTGTTTTGTGGCCTACAAATAACACCCAGAGTTTCGCGATATACAAATTGACAATCGAACTTGCGGACTATTTGAATTTTAAGGGCCTCGTGTCAAAAAGAAATAGCATTCCCGAATTAGTTTTCTTTACATACGATTGTGGACAAAATCCCAAGAAAAAGTTAGCATTCCCGAATTAGTTTTCTTTAAAACAAGGGCTCCTAGACACAAGAAATTGAAATTTATCAAATTATAGGTTCCTGGACAGCATAAATTATACATAGCAAATATGTAATTTTATAAAGTAGATATTTACTTTTATACATACGAACTATGTACTTTTATAAAGTATGTGGATGAGATTTTATATAGCATGCACGAAGCCCTCATTCCCTACTTAGCCAGTTTTTGGATCGCGGGTTCTTGGGCTGGCGGGCTGAAAATTGGGCCTTTGTTGTTATGTGGCCTACAAAGAGCACCCAGAGTTCCGCGATATAAAAATTGACAAGTGAACTTGCGGACTATTTGAATTTTAAGGGCCTCTGTGGCAAGCAGTATGAAGGACAGGTCGTAAAGATGCAAGAAATGACATACTCTCTATATGTGCGAGTAGAAAAAAAGTAGTGAACACAATTTTGTGACATTTATATAAAAAAAATAATAAAACGTGTTACATATTCCTGGAAATTTAAAGAAACATATATGTGTGTGTGTGTGTGTGTGTGTGTGTGTGTGTGTGTGTGTGAAATATGATATCTCAAATTTGAGTGAGTGATTTATGTCATATTTAATTTTGAAAATGACCAGGCAGGAAAAAATATGCATCAGAAAAAATTGAAATAAAATAAACAGAATGTGTTCACATCCAGCATAGCTGAAGATAAAAATCTAGGAACACATAAATACATAAGAAGACAAAATAATAGTTTTATTTGGAATATATGTAAAAAAGAATAGTTTGTTACATAATCCTGGAAATTTAAATGCATTTTTCATGTAGACTGGGACTAGTGCTCCCACAGACCATAAGAGAAATATGTACAAGAAATAGGACTGGAAATAAGAAGTGGGACACGGTAGAGTGTAATACCTGAAGAGTAGAAATGGGAAGATATCAGTCTTTGGCTATAGATTTCTATTCAGAAAAGGTGGAATAATTGGATTGATAAAGAAAGGACTATCAGTATACACTTAGAGGCATGGTACATATAAGTAATTTTGGTATTTGCTTGTTGATTCCTTTTCCTGTTGGTTTTCATCGCCGACCCACTTGAATAACTGGATTGATAAACAAAGGATTTATAACAATGTTCCATATAAGTAATTTTTCTATTTGCTTGCTGATGCATTTTCCTGTTGGATTTCGTCTGCGACCCACTTCAAGTTCTCTTAAATACAGCTTCTCAACGGGGCGACGTTGATGTCATTCCAGATTTTAATGTTGAAAAGCTCATTTTCTAATTCTCTTATATCAATAGAAAGATTAGACAGAGTCTGATGAATGCCTCCATTCTATACCGAATAGCGGACTAGCCAGTTGTCCATGTGTTATTCATGATATTCAAGAATCCTGTAAAAAAATTCCAAAGACAAGGCCTTAAAATTAGAAATTTGTTTATCAAAAGCTTGTTTGCTTAACACAAATGAGTTGACAATTAAGTTGGGGTCCTGGAAGTTGTTTTTCCTTACAGCTAAGTCTATTTTGATGATCTTTGTGAATAATGTTTCTTTCTTTGATATTGCTTGCTCACATGATTGGACGATGAGATATAGGTTCTTCACCTTTTCTTTCCAACATGCTTCTAATTGAGTGAGCCATTTTTTGGACGGGAGATCATGTTGTCTTCTTGTCGTGTCTGGCATGTTGTTGACATGAAAGGAAAAAGGGATGACCATGTGCAAATAGAAAATTTCCTCATCTTTTAAATTTGTTTGCTGAAGTTGGAGCAATTTATGTGCCCTGCTTCCCAGGGAATCCATATTTTGTGATGTTTCCCGGGCCTTAGTAATCAATTCCATTCTTTTGTTGATATTTTTCTCCACATATCATCTACAGGATGCGAGGAAGATGGAGGATCCTTTTAGATTTGTTGCAGGGGTGCAAGGATTCGCATGCATGGTTGTTGCCAAAGGACTGCCAAGAAATGGCATAGGAAACAAAGCTTCCTCTAATTCCTTAATTTGGTCCTTTAGTCTGGCATTCTCAGCCTCAATGACTCCAATGGAATCATGAAGAGCATCTCTGGTTTCCATGTGAAGTTGAGAGATTTTGGACAGCTGCATATTGGCAAAGTCAAGTTTTGAACGATGTTTTACTTTCTTATTTTTTACATCTCTTTTTTAAATAATTAATTTTTTTTATTCGTTTTCAAAAACAACACTCTGGAATACGAAGGATTCATCTTCGTAAAAAAATTCGGTATCAACTATGTCCATTGGGTAGCCATGGTGAATTATGTCTCCGGGCTAATCAAGGTTGCAGAATATGCTATCCAAATCAACGTCAAGATCCATGTTTTCACTCTAAATTTCGGGCTGCTCCAGCTCCCCTACAATTTTTTTTCCCTTCTTCTGCACAAGAAGCTTGTGAGAACTATCAATTTTAGGATGAACTATTAATTTCTGGTCCTCGGGCCCAAAGATGTTCATTGTATCTCTACAGAACTATTGTGGAGATGCTGCCAATAGTTTATGAAAACGTCGATTTTCTCCAGATGCTGCTTGAAATGAACAAATGGAGGGGACAATATAACCCTCCGGAAACGTTGGTTCAATGTGTGCAAATGGAAAATATCCTCAAGCTCTTCGCTCATTAATGACAATCTCTATGCGTGTTGTATGTTGAGCTGTTAGAAGTAAATCTTAATTATTGAATACTTAGAAGTGCGAAGGTGGCGGTTACGGTGAAGAACATTTAAGGATTGGAGGTTTCGTGAAAGAACCAAGTTGACGGCGTGCCAATGACATTCCATGGTATTAGAAATTAACACTGGGAAGGGATAACAAAAGCCTCCACAAATATTGGTTTAGTGCGCATTAATGGCAGAACTTCTCGAACCTTGCCCCCATCAATGACAATCTAGATGGTTCCTGCACAATGACCTGTTAGCATTAAAGATTTAGAAACAAGACATATATATATATATATATATATATATATATAAACATTATTTATTATTATGGACAAGTGCGAAGGTGACGAAGATGAGGAAGAGCAAGTAAGGAAGGAATGGCCAAGTCTGAAAAGTGGTCGAACGGGCTTCAAAATAAGTTTACAGGCGAGTGTCCAATGGTGAAACTGCATGATTCGGAATTGTTGACTACAAAACGCGTAAAACGTAAGAGGGCATGATGGTGAAGTTCAATGGAGGGTTTGCATATTTGCGGATTTGTGGGAAAGTGGCTAAGTATGGAAAGTGTGATTTTGTGTAAGCTTTCAGGGAGCATAGCGAAGGGAAGCATGTATACAGTCATTGGATCACGGGTTCTCGAGCTGGAAGGCTCAAAAGTGGGCCTTTATTGCTCTGTGTCTTACAAATAGTACCCAGACTTGCACAATATAGAAATTGAGAAGTGAACTTGAGCGCTGAACATTGCACTTCTATTGTTCTGTGTCCTCCAAACAACACTCAGAGTTCCACGATATACAAATTGACAGGAGGACTTACATACTTACGACAGTTTTTGGATCACGGGTTCTCGGACTGGCGTGCTCAAAATTGGGCCTCTATTGTTCTGTGTCCTACAAATAGCAGGCAAAGTTCCGCGATATACAAATTAGTTAACGGACTACAGGACTGGCGCCTTCAACATTGCAATTGTCTACATGTATAACATATAACATATATGTTATATATCTAACATTATCTAAAAACCATAGCCATAAAATTAGTTGAACAGTATGTGTACAAATCAAGGAAAACTAAATATGCATATTTTTCAAGTATGTACGGATTGCCATTTTTTTTCGATCACGGGTTCTTGGGTTGGCAGGCTCAAAATTGGGCCTCTATTATTCTGTGTCCCACAAATAGTACCCAGAGTTCCGTGATATAGAAATTGACAGATGGACTCCAGGACCGACGGGTTCAAGATTGCAATTGTCTACATGTATAAGATACAACATATATGCTACATAGCTAAGTTTCGGGCGGAAGAATGTATACTGTGCACACGGGGCATGAGAGCTAGATGGCACACACAAAGGATTTGTGGTCATAAAATTTGCAAACTATGAAAACGAATGGTGGTCGGTTGGACTCATGATGTAGAGATATAGATGGACATGAAATCTGGCACTGCGTTGTCTAGGAACCCGCGAGCATAGACATGGATTACGCAAGTTTTGGATGCAAGATGTACAATCGAAAAATGGGGAATAAGAGTTTGATAACGCGTAGAAAGGAACCCGTGGGCATCAAATTGGCTAAGGGAATGAAAGTTCTCGGTCAGACTCCTGGTACATATTTCATAATTATGTGCAACACCAACTGTGTCGTGACCAGACCAGTATGTGTACAAAGCAAGGAAAACTAAATATCTACCTTTATAATGTATGGGCATGATATTTTATAGAGCATGTAGGGATATCTCATTCCATACTTGGCCACTTTCTGGATCGCAGGTTCTCGGGCTGGCGGGATAAAAATAGGCCTCTATTGTTTCGTGTCCTACAAATAGTACCCAGAGTTTCGCGATATACAAATTGACAAGCGGAATTGCAAGTTGGCTAAGATTTTATAGAGCATGTACACTTTTTGGATCGTGAGTTCTCGGGCTGCAGGGATAAAAAATGGGCCTCTATTGTTTCGTACGTTACAAATGGCATCTGGAATTCTGCGACATACAAATTTATGAACAGATTTGCGGGTTGGCTGGCTCAACATTGTACTTCTATTGATTTTGCGATATATAAGTTGAGAGACGGACTCCAGCGCTGAGGAGCTCCGAGAAAGGAGAAATACATACTAAATATGTACTTTTATAAACTATGGACATGACATTTTATAGAGCATGTACAAAGTTGCGCGATATACAAATTGAGAAGCAGATTTGCGGTCTGGGTGGCTCAACATTGCAGTTCTATTGGTTTGTGTCCTCCAAACAACACTCGGAGTTCCGCGATATACAAATTGACAGACGGACTCCATGACTGTCGGGCTCAAAATTGAATATGTATTACACATTACATGTAATATGTACAATATGAAATGGGCAAGCGAACAGTCGGGGTGGTGACATAAAAGTAAGTGCAAATATGAACATGTGTATCCGCCAGTTCCGGGCCTAGAAATTTTCCGAGGAACGAGTAATCCATACTAAATATGTACTTTTATAAAGTATGGATATCAGACGGATCCCTCATTCCATACTTAGACACTTTTTGGATCACCAGTTTTCGGGCTGGTGGGATAAAAATTGGACCTCTATTGTTCTTTGTTCTACAAATAGCACCCAGACTCCCGTGATATACAAATTTATCAGTGGACTTCGGGTTGGCTCCCTCAACATTGCACTTCTATTTTCCCGTGTGCTCCACGCAGCACTGGAAGTTCCGTGATATATAAATTGACAGATGGAGTCCAGGATTGGTAGGTTCAAGATTGTGATTGTCTACATGTATAACATATAACATATATGTTATATAGCTAACATTATCTAAAAACATTATTTTCAAGTACTAAATTATTAATAATGAATATTGATATTGTACAATTTAATTAAAGAAAATTAGCAAATGAGTCGCAAGGTTCCAGTCCAGGTCCAATTGTAGATCCCTAAAGTGTCAGGTGCAAGATTAGATGGACATGAAATCTGCTAGTCCCCCGTCTGGGAAATCGCGAGCATAGACATGGATTACCAAGTTTTGGATGCAAGATGTACACTTGGGACAGGGGGAACGAGAGTTTTATAACGCGTAGCGAGGAACCCGCGGGCATAAAATTGGCTAAGGAAACCAAAGGACTTGGTCGGACTCGTACTGCATATTTCATAATTCATGTGCAACACCAACTATGTGGTGACCAAATCAGTATGTGTAGAAACCAGGTAAAAATAAATATGGACCTTTATAAAGTATGGACATGAGATTTTATAGAGTATGTACGGATATGGAATTCCATACTTGGCCACTTTCTGGATCGTGGCTTCTCGGGCTGGCGCGTTCAAAAAATATGCCTCTATTGTTCTGTGTCCTACAAATAGCACAGAGAGTTCTGCGATATACAAATTGACAAGCGGACTTGCGGGATGGCTGAGATTTTATATAGCATGTACACTTTTTGGATCATGGTTTATCGGGCCGCCAGGGTCATAAACGGGTCTTTATTGTTTTGTTCCTTACAAATAGCATCCACAACTCCATGATATACAAATCGACAAGCACACTTGTGGGTTGGCCGGGTCAACATTGTACTTCTAGTGATTTCCGCAAGATACTTATCGACACACAGACTCCAGGGCTAGCGGGATCCCAGAAACGAGAAATACATACCAAATATGCAAAGATCCGTTATTCCATACTTAGCCACTTATTTGGATCACGAACTTGTGGGATGGCGGACTATAAATTGGGCCTCTAATGTTTCGTATCCTGCAAATAGCACCCATAGTTAGGCGATATACAAATTGACAAGTGGACTTGCAGGCTGGTTGGCTCAACATTGCACTTATGTTGGATGGCAAACCTGCGGGTTGGCGGGCTCTAGGTGGGAAAACACACACACACTTGCAAACAAGTTCAACAAATACACAGAGTATACGAAAAATTGTTTAGTATGGAAGACGGACAGAAAAAAAATGCACCTTTGCATGGATTCCTCCACATCTATGGTTAGGAGTTCTTTGCGGCGTCTAGTTTTCCTGTTTGTTTCTATGAACAAAAGTACAAAACAAAATGGATATGAACATAAGTTAACATGTAAAGAAAAAGGCAAGAACTATGCACATATACTAAAAAAAATAGAATAAGATGAATAGAGTAACAAATAGTTTTTAGAAGGATGTACCTTCTTCTTTTTCTGCATAATGTATATTTTATAATTCAAGTAAAACACCAACTATATGGTCACCAGAGCAGTATGTGTAGAAATCGGGGAAAACTAAGAAGCTGGATATA
>SNQJ01S0080660.1:37565-51320 GCA_010110895.2 Picea sitchensis | reverse complement strand
TATGGATTTAGAACTTGAACTTGAAGAAGAAGAAGATGATGGAGAAGAAGGAGGTTAAGGAGGAATTTGAGGAGGATCATCTCCTTATTCATTTTTTACCTTTGAAGATTCACCTAGATTCGGTCTCTTCCGTTCCAAGTAATCCTCATACAAAACCTTCATCATCTTCGACATGGCGAAGAAAGTTTTTCGAAACTCTTTCTCTTCATTTGAAAGTCCCTCTTCTGATGCCATCTTCTCACTTTGAGAAGTTCTCTTTCTCAATCCAATCAATGGATTCTATTCAACAAGCTCGTCTTCACCATGATTCAACTTTTCCCTGGTAATCATGCAAACTCAAAAACCAACTGTCAACTAGCTCTGATACCACTTGATCTGAAAATATCTTTTAAACGACAATGATTGAGTTATTAAAGCATGAGTTATTTTGCCATTTAGGAATTGAATGAAAGAGGAAGAATTAAAGAGGAAACATAGCATCCATTAATCAATATACATATCTAAAAGTAAGCATGAAGAACAACAAACCATAAAACACCAATGTGATAACAGAGTTCAACAATCTCGCCTACATCTTCGGGCCTTTGTCTCAGTGGGTGAGGCTTTCTTATTTTTGTGCAAATCTTTAAAAGTAAATCATAACAGTGCCAAAAAAGTCACAAACTGATATGGTCTTGTTCTACTAGATCTCAAGAACCCAACAAAATTGACGGCACTGAAAACGGATGACCGGAGCTCCCAGAAATGGCCCGCAAAGGTGCTCTCCTTAATGGCTTCCCTGCATAAAAATGGCTTTGGTTGAACAACTCTTTAGCATAAACTTGTTCTGAACCTTCCTCCTTGGCTTCAAGAACCTATGGTTTTTATAGGTCTGAAGTTGGTAACAAACCCCCAACTTCCCCCCAATATCTGGCCTCAAAAAGGGCCCAATATCCCCCAATATTGGTCAAAATCTCCCAAAACTATTGAATAAATCATTAAAAATCATATTACAATGTTTAAAAACCCACATTTGGCATAATTATCAGGGTGAAGCCCCCGATCTTAGGGCTCCCAGTCATATGGAGGGTGGCCATGTGCCCAAGCGTTATGGCCTGACGCGTTGGCCCCCTTACTGTTCAGCTCATGGTCTGTGTTGTGGCCATATCGCGAACTGATACTCCACGTGCCCATTATCAGTTTATCCCCTCGATGATGTAGCATATGGTTATGCCCCTGGTCGATGGGCTAGCCCGACCGACCGAGGCTAACCCTTAACCTCCGCGCTAACACATAATACAGAGTTGGGTCATACATATATCCCCATACGATCAGGGCTAAGCTCCATACATTTCGCGTGCCAAACGGTCTATGTTGTGGACATATGTGTAACACCCAAAACCGAGGCTATAGCCACAACTCTGCGTGCGAATATACATTTGGCAGGGTCCCGTGGAAAGGGTCATGTGGAGAATTTGTGTCGATGGTTGTATCCATCAAGGGCTAGACTCATATCCATCCGCGCCAAGATTTATAAGCGTGGGCATATGCGAGTGTTGTGACCGGGGGTTGGGGCTAGGCCCCAGCCCTTAATTCCGCCGACGGAACTTAGCTTACACTTTAAATAAATGTGGCGTCATAAGTTGTTAAGACCCACCGTGTAGGCGGTTGGTAGCCCGACCTACGTGAAATCTTTGGCGCCCATGGAGGTCACAGGTTCGACCCCCACGAACCCACAAACTTTTAATCAAACAACCAATGAACCAATAAAGGGGTGCCACGTGGCAACCCAGGACTCGGCCACGTGGCACCTTCAAATTCGCCCAAACATGCCACGTGTCAAGCTCTCATTCACCCACTTATCACGAGCTCTACCCAGTTAGCACACTTGCCACATCAACAAACCTGCCACGTGTCGTACCGATGTACGGACCTGCCACGTTCACCCTTGCAGTGGTGACACGTGTCACTCCCTGACTCGTCCACATGTACCTGCCCAATCAACAACCTGTCCACTTCAGCATGCCAACGTACCATGCCCCGTCAGTTGTACGTTCGTATGGCATGTACAGTCAGTTTCCACGTGGCACTGTACGGACTGTACAGTCATCAAATTTTGCATGTTTGACGAAATGAACAGACCGCGATATCTTGAGCATACGGCATCTATTTGAGCTCGTTCAAGTTGTGTTGGATTCGTATAGACGAGGCCTGCACACATGTTTGTTTTGAATCCATTCTGAGCACTTTGATTTTTAGGCCTTCCTAGACCCATTTTGGTCCCGAGATCCAATTCTGGATCAATTATTGTATGAGGTCAGCTATATAATTAAATAAACTCATAATATATGAGGTATTTTTGGCTATTTCTTGTATTACTTCTCTTGCATCTCGTTGCGTATATGTATTTTCTATATCTCTATCATTTACTTGATGCAAACTCTATAAAAATCATCATCATAAACCCCAACGCAACTCAAGAAGACTAAATCTGCAAACTATATGACAAAATACCACAACCAAAAAGCATAAAATCTTAAATGTTCCAAGCAAATCCACTTGGGAAGATTACAGTGGTATCAGAGCGAATTTCCTTCGTCGGCCTGTGATAAAATATTGATGACCAGGAGAAGAGGTCATGGGGTATAGCATGTATCAGGTATGTATGTAGAAGAAATGGTTTTTACAGAGGAGATTATATGTTGTGATAGGGAATATCAATCCCTTAGTGAGACATTCAAGGCTCAGGTAACATTCCAACAGTTTGTATCCATGAAAAATCCTAGGTGGAGTCTAGATGATGTTGCATTATGGGTCAAGTTGTAATGTCCCCTTTTTCGAACTTACTTATGTTACAGATTGGGATGCCTGTCAAAGTAGCCAATTGGGGGCAATAGTGAGATCATGAGGTATTGAGGGGTTTTATTGGGTCTATCTCACCTTATTTATCATATTTTATTGTCAGAATCGATTCCGCACAACTTGCCTTTGGTTTCGTTGCATTCCAACGATTTCCGTAATTTTGAGTTATTATTGAGCATATTTTAATTAAAATCACTAAGGATGTCATTTTGGGCATAAAATGTGAAGAAACGCCTTAGTGTAATAGTTCATCGGAATTAGGAGGAAGACCACTACAGGATAAGATGATGAAAAGTGACTTTCAGTGGCTAGAGAAGCCATACAGACAAATTAATCACTTTTTACAGGAAAAAAGGTGAATTAACTAATAAAGTGATTTTATAAAGGAATATTAAAAGTAAAGTAAAATTCACTTGGAGAGAAAAGGTGAATAGGGGTATAAAAGAGAGATAGGGGCTTCTATTCTCTCATAATGTTGATTGATATTTTGATGTCTGACCTCTTGGCTAGAGAGCTCAAGTTACTTGAAGGTTTTAAGGGTTTTGACTAACTAAACCCTAGAGATCAGCAAGGGAGTGAAAGATTATCATGTTCCTTATCCAAGCTTGGTCAAGGAGGTGAAATATTCCTCCCTCGCCATTCTATTTAGCTACGGGTTTGGTTTTTACAGTGAAAGAAGAGTCAGAGTGCAGATCTGGAGGTTTTCTGCAAAGAGGGTGCATTGTGAAGGAGAAAAAAAATCTATTTGGATTCAAAGAGTTGGATTTGGTAGAGATTTTGTACCAGGGACATTTACCATCCCTGGGGTTAATTCTTCTTGGCATTATTGGGGTTTTCATGCTCCATATTTATTTATCTTCATAGCTGAGCAAATTATTGTTTGAGGGACCATATTTAGAGGTCAAGATCTTCATTTATGGAGTTGGGTTGAGCATTTATCTCTTGGGGCTGAACTGTACTCACCTTGGGCGAATTTTGGACAAGGGTTTGAGTGCCATACCTTCAGAAAATAGATTGATAAGTGGTTGGGCGAAATTATTGGAGCAGGGTGAATTATTGGCACTTGGTAGCTTGATTATCATGTGGTAGATTGCATTCTTGGAGGAGATCTATTGTGGGTACCCTTTTGAGGGTTTCTAGAGTTGGTTTATTGCATATTTTTAGTGTGTGGAGCCTTCTACATCAACCATATAATTTTGTATCAGATTTACATCAGATCTGTTCACCCATGTATTGAGGTTAGCAAATTAAATAATAAAATCATATCTGAGTTATTTTGGCTTCATTGTGTATTGGATTTTCTTAGTATTGTTTCCTATGCATTTATTGTGTAATTTACATGTCATTTCATGCCCAACAACCACCATACATAAGAAATTAAACCAATGATGAAATCTATAGCCATATGTATGCAAAGCGTTTGGAAAAACACTTCAACTAGCCAACTAAAAATAAACATAAAACCAAGCATAAATTCAGAAAAAAACACAATGATGAAATCTATAGCCATATGTATGCAAAGCGTTTGGAAAAACACTTCAACTAGCCAACTAAAAATAAACATAAAACCAAGCATAAATTCAGAAAAAACCTCTCATTGGGAAGGGATTAGGTGTTTCATATGATGTGTTTGACATAATCTTGAACCCTTAAACTTGACATAAGTGGGACAACAAGTATTGAAGTGATTTCAAGAGAGTTGAGGGCTTGTATACCAATTGTTTGACAAAATTTATCAACCACATTAATCTGGTATTTACATCAGATTTGGTTGGGAACATTACAATGGTATCAGAGCGAAAGTCCTTCGCTGGCCTATGATAAACATTGATAATCTAAAGGAGAAATGTATTTTGCAAAGGAGATCATATATTGTGATGAGGAATATCAAGCCCTTAGTGAGACATTCAGGGCTCAAGTAACATTCCAATAGTTTGTATCCATCAAAAATCCTAGGTAGAGCAAAGATGAGGTTGCATTATGGACCAAGAAGATGGGAGAAGCTAATTCTTGGAGTAAAAGAGCTGAGGAAATCGAAAGCAAAGCAGTTAGGAAGGTAGATCCATCACCATATGCTAGCAGGGAACTTTGTTACAGTCGAAAAGAGCCTTGGGAGCCGGATCACAGATGCAGGGGTAAAGGGAGAGTGCATTACATTGCGGTGCACTATGATAGTGATGAGGAGGATGTGTCCTTAGATGCCTCATTAGAGCATTCCCAGGACTCCTACACATCAGATGCACTGTTGGAGAGTCAAGATGATAGTTCATGTGCTTTAGTTTCTCAATCATACAGTGTTGAGGACTCAACACTTCACCATAGTAGTGATACTTGTGAGGATCCAGCCAGGGCAACACCTAGACAGGAGGAGGATCGGAAATTGGATGACCTACCCTTGGATGTTGGTATGAGGTTTTGTGTGGGGGATAATGTTCCTCCCAGGGAGTTGAGCATGGCATGGTCCTTACCTTTTTAGACACATGATAGAAATGACACAAGAGGATATCAGTGGCATTTTGGATGTGGTAGAGGAGCCTTGTGTAGTATTTGAACACAAGGAACCTATGGATCTGCAGGCCCAGGAGGAGAGGCATGACTTGGAGACAAATATCTATATGCATACCTATAAGTATGGGTAGAGTGAGTCACCTCTTTTGGGGAGTCCATTGATAGACCAGGATGGGGAGACCAACATGTCGGTGGGATACTTACTTCTAGGACCAATCTACAGTGACGAGGATAATTTCCTTGTTGGTCGGGATGACCATATCACATGTATGGAAACATCTATATGGGATCCGGGCTCAGATGATATTAGTAGGGTGAGTGCACAGGAGGATACAACTGCACATACAAGATACAAGGTGGTTCAGATGGAGGTAGTCGTAGGTGATGATGTACAGTGGCATTCAGGAGGAGTCAGTATCACAACGGACAATGTATAGTACAGTGCCTTATCTCTTGAGGAGTGTGTTGATGGGGATTCCACTGCTGACATTAGCAGTGGGAGTCATGAGGTAGCACCTCAACAGGATAGTAACCAGGAGTCACGACACTTGACAGGACAGTTGAGAGTCAGAGAGGACATGATCATGACAAGCATTAGACACATTGATGATACACACGCATTGGTGGCAGAGTATTGTTGGAGGGCCACGATGGCTCATGAGAGTTCAGATGGGAAGCTTGCCATTAATGACTTCTAGACACTTAGGGAGAGTGACTTTGATGAGGGTCAACTACCAACAATTATTGATGGATAGAGATTACCTATTGGAGGTTGGCGAGATGTATCATACGACGTTGAGGGAGAAGGAGGTTGAGGTGGACCGACTCACTCACTAGTTCGTAATCACACGGGGATTCTTGAAAGGCGCATAGACAGCGCTTCAAGAATCAGAGTCCAGATTAGAGGAGCTCCTTGAGGAGAATAGTCAGGGATCCACTACATATATCTCAGTAGAGAGTCAGGTATATACTTCAACTACATTGCTAGAGGATGTTGGTGGTTTGGTAGAGGAGCGCCAATTGATGGAGGAGCGTGAGGAGTACCCAGGATCATTGATGATTATGGAGAGATGTGATGCAGATACACGGGAGGATGTTCATGTGTCACAGGGACCACCATTCATGAGGGGTTCTGAGTCAGTTGGTCATACACATACACATGGGGATTCCAGAACCACGGGTAGTTATGAGGACACTTCCATTTGTGTTCCAGGATTGGTTGACATCCATGTAGAGGTTGAACCAGTAGTACACCCAAGATACATGATGATGCAGGAGGATACATGAGCTTACATGAGCATACAGGGGCATACAGTGATGAGTGGTAGTTCATAGGGACATGCAGAGGTGTACAGTAGGATCCAGGGAGATGCATTGGAGTGCAGGGAGGAGACATACTTAATGGACATGGAGATTTACGTGAAGAGTAGTCCTCTCCCTTACAGCAGCAAAGGGATCGAGGAGATCACCTTCTCGATAGCAGCAGCTATATGAGAGATGATGGAGGTAGTGTGATTGACCATCAATTTGTGGAGTTACCTATTGTTGTACCTGATGGTTTGAAATTATTGAGGAGTACAGGCGATTATTCACCATGGGTGCCAGTGGATGAGTTCTTGGTCAAGCCTTTGGGATTGACCAATGCATATGACACTACCCGGTCCTACATACAGTTGCAATTATCTATGTTAGCCTTCCTCAATACTTCCATTATATACAAAAGCATAGGGGAAGATATTCAGTTGAGACAGTCAGATGAGGCCTTGGGCATGATGGAGAGCATCCTCAGTCGTGGGACAGAGGATATTCCAAAGGTGGATATAGATTCAGAGTCTCATTGGGATGAGGACATGGAGCGAAGTAGGACAGATGCCTCTAATGAGGACTATGAGGTCAATTGGTAGGATGTATGGTCACATCAAGTAGCATCAGAGATTTTGAGGACCATACATGTTGTACCTATGGTTGGACAGCTTGGTCATTTTAGGACTCGTCAGCAGATCAGAGAGAGATTCTCCTGGGAGGATCTCAAGGATGATGTCATGAGGAACCTGGGGGCATGCTCGATATGTCAACATCACAAGTCAGGGCATGATTCCTTAGCCACCCTTGTTTCAGTGCTGAGTTGGGATAGTATGCTAGCTTCTCTCGACCCTGGGGCACTAGAGATATATAGTAGGGTTGACATCATAGGGATATTGTTGGAGCATGGGACATCGCAAGAAGTAGTGTGGGTTGGTAGAGAGGTCGAGTTTAGTGATCATGGACAATACAACATAGCTATCAGTACACTTTGGTCGAAGGCTTACAGTTCAGTAGGCCTCAAGATACTTGTTATGGCTCTCTTAGAGTTATGTGATGTAGATTTTGGTGCTCTTCTAGAGAACATGGGAGTTTCAGGGGCTTGCATGATTAGTTCCTTCCATTTTTGGGGGAATTTGAGAACAGATCAAGATGAGGATGATATGTGGCAAGATGGGTCTCCTTGGTTGAGGATCAGGTATATCAGTAGATCATCTTTGTTAGAAGGAGATCTGGATTCTATTGGAGGTGGTAATTGGGAGATTGGTTTAGGTGAGAGACTCCTTGATGGGCGGATACAGTATTTACTTGTTCCATTGGTTGGGGGTCTTCGGGAGACTCATGGTGTTGATATCTTACAGGGCTATACTTTAAAGGGCACTCCATCATATCTTAGTTTGGGATCCAGGGATTGGAGTTCTTGGTAGTCCAGAGTTTGATGGGGTTGAGATCCCAGTGGAGCGGTTGCTTGAGGAGTTGACTGAGGATCTACTGCACATGATCATTCTACTCATCATGAGCATTTGGGTAGCATGCGCGATGAGCACTTGGAGGGACCATGTTTTGAGGGGAGAGTACTACATGTCACACAAGTGGATATGGGACCTTGGGATCATACATAGATTGATTCATCTATTGCTTGAGGACAAGCAATATTCGAGCAGGAAGGACTGTAATGTCCCCATTTTTTTACGTACTTATGTTACAGATTGGGATGCATGTTAGAGTAGTCAGTTGGGGGTGATAATGAGATCAGGAGGTATTGAGGGGTTTTATTGGGCCTGACTCACCTTATTTATCATATATCATCATCAGGATCCATTCCGCACAACTTGTCTTTGGTTTCATTGCAATCCGACAATTTCCGTAATTTTGAGTTATTATCGAGCATATTTTAATTAAATTCACTAAGGATGTCATTTTGGGCATAAAATGTGAAGAAACGCCTTGAATATCGAGTTGAGGGATTAAGTGGGACAACAATACTTGTGTTTGACATAATCTTGAACCCTTAAACTTGAGATAAGTGGGACAACAAGTATTGAAGTGATTTCAAGAGAGTTGAGGGCTTGTATACCGAGTGTTTGACAAAATTTCTCAACTATATTAATCTGATATTTACATCAGATTTGGTTGGGAACATTACACAAGAAGATGGAAGAAGTTAATTATTGGAGCAGAAGAGTAAAGGAAAATAGATCCAAAGTAGATATATCACCACATGCTAACAGATTGAAAGGAGAAAAAATTGAGCCTACAACCGTTAGGAGCAAGGATTTGCCACAATTGCAAAGAGCTTTGGGTGTCGGATCACAAATGCAGAGGTAAAGGGAGAGTGCATTACATTGAGGTGCACTACGATAGTGATGAGGAGGATGTGTATGAGGATGCAGCCTTATGATATCAGTGGTATTTCGAACATGGTAGAGGAGCCTTGTGTAGTGATTGAACACAAGGAACACGTGGATCTGCAGGCCCAGGTAGATAGGCATGACTTGGAGACCAATGACTATATACATACCCATCAGTATGGGGAGAGTGAGTCACCCCTTTTGGGGAGTTCATTGATAGATCAGGTTGGGGAGACCGACAGATTGATGGGGCACTTACTTCTGGGACCAGTCTACAGTGACGAGGATGTTTTCCTTGTTGGTCAGGATGACCATATCACATGTATGGACACATCTGTATGGGATCCAGATGCAGATGATATTAGTAGGGTGAGTGCACAGGAGGATACAGTTGCACATACAGGGTATAGGGTGGTTCATATTGAGGCGACATTATATGATTATGTACAATGGCATACAGGGGGATTCAGTAGCACAGCAGACAATGGGCAGTACGGTGCCTTATGTCTTGAGTGTGTTGATGGGGATTCCATTGTTGACATTAGCAGTGGGAGTCATGAGGTAGCACCTCAACAGGATAGTGATCAGGAGTCACGGCAGTTGACAAGACAGTTGAGAGTCAGAGAGGACATGATCATGGCAGCCATTAGACACATTGATGATACACACGCATTGGTGGTAGAGTATTGTTGGAGGGCCTCGATGGCACATGATAGTTCGGATGGGGAGCTTGCCCTTGATGACTTCTAGACACTCAGGGAGAGAGTGATTTTGATGAGGATCAACTACCGACAATTACTTATGGATAGAGATTACCTTTTGGAGGTTGGCGAGATGTATCATAGGGTGCTAAGGGAGGAGATTGAGGTGGACCGACTCACTCATGAGTTGGTAAGCACACGGGGATTCTTGGAAGGCACACAGACAACCCTTCAAGAATCAGAGTTCAGATTAGAGGAGCCCCTTAAGGAGACTAGTCAGGGATCCACTACAACTATCTCAACAGAGAGTCAAGTATATACTTCAGCGACATCGCTAGAGAATGTTGGTGGTTTGGTAGAGGAGCATCAGTTGATGGAGGAGAGTAAGGAGTACCCAGGATCACTGATGATTATGGAGAGATGTGATCTGGAGATGCGGGAGGATGTTCATGTGTCACAGGGACCACCATTCATGAGGGGTTTTGAGTCAGTTGGTCATACACATACACATGGGGATTCCAAAGCCARGGGCARTTATGAGGACACATCCATTTGGGTTCCARGATTGGTTGACATCCATGTMGAGGTTGACCCAGCAGTACACCCAGGATACATGATGATGCAGGAGGATATAGGAGCTTGCATCAATATACAGGGGCATACAATGATGAGAGGTAGTTCACAAGGGCATGCAAAGGTGTATAGTGGGATCCAGGGGGATGCATTGGAGTGCGGGGAGGAGACATACTTAGTGGAGCATGGAGATTTACGTGGAGAGCAGTCCTCTCCCTTACAGCAGCACAAGGATCGAAGAGATCACCTTCTCAGTAGCAACAGTCATATGAGTGATGATGGAGGTAGTGTGATTGACCATCAATTTGTGGAGTTACCTTTATTGCACCTGATGGTTTGAGATTAGTGAGGAGTACATGCAATTATTCACCATGGGAGTCAGTGGATGAGTTCTTGGTCAAGCCTTTGGGATTGACCAATGCATATGACACTCCCTAGTCCTGCATACAGTTGCATTTATTTATGTTAGCCTTCCCTGATACTTCCATTATATACAGCAACATAGGGGAAGATATTCACTTGCATGGGACATTGAGAGTTGTTAGGCAGAGACCACCTGACAAGGGATATTTCATTATATGCAGCAGGATAGGGGAGGTTCGTACAAGACAGTCAGATGAGGCCTTGGGTGTGATGGAGAGCATCCTCGGCCATGGGACAGAGGATATTCCAGAGGTGGATATAGGTTCAGGGTCTCAACGGGATGAGGACTGGGAGCAAAGTAGGATAGAGGCTTTTGATGAGGACTATGAGGTCATTTGGCAGGATGTATGGTCGCAACAGGCAACATCAGAGATCTTGAGGATCGTACATGATATACCTTGGGTTGGACAGCTTGGCCATTTCAGGACTCGTCAGTAGATTAGAGAAAGATTCTCCTAGGAGGATCTCGAGGATGATGTCATGAGGCACATGGGGGCATGCTCGGTATGTCATCATCACGAGTCAGGGCATGATTCCTTAGTCACCCTTGCTTCAAGGCAGAGTTGGGAGAGTATGCTAGCATCTCTCAACCCTGGTGTACTATAGCTATATAGTAGAGTTGACATCATAGGGGTATTACTAGAGTATGGGACACCGTAGGAAGCAGTGTGGGTTGACAGGGAGGTCGAGTTTAGTGATCGTGGACAAGACAACATAACTATCAATACACTTCAACCGGAGGTTTACAGTTCAGTAGGCATCGAGATACTTGGTATGGCACCCTCGGAGTTATGTGATGCAGTGTTTGGTACTCTTCTAGAGCGCATGGGAGTTTCAAGGACTTGCGTGATTGGTTCATTCCATTGTTGTGGGGATTTGAGAGCATATCTAGATGAGGATGTTATGTGGCAAGATGGATCTCCTTAGTTGAGGATCAGGTATATCAATGGATCATCTTCTTGGTTAACATGGGGTCTGGATTCTATCGGAGATGGTAGTTGGGAGATGGGTTTAGGTGAGAGACTCCTTGTTGGATGGATACAATATTTACTTGTTTCACTGGTTGGGGGTCTTCAGGAGACTCTTGGTGTTGATGTCTTATAGGATTATACTTTATAGGGCACTACAATTCACATCTTGATTTGAGATCCACGGATTGGAGTGCTTAGTAGTCTAGAGTTTGATGGATTTGAGATCCGAGTGGAGCGGTTGCTTGAGGAGTTGACCGAGAATCTACTGCACATGATCATTCTACTCATCAGGAGAATTCGGGTGGCATGCGTGGTGAGCACTTGGAGGGACCATGTTTTGAGGGGAGAGTACTACATGTCACACAGGTGGATATGGGACCCTGGGATCATACATAGATTGATTCAATTATTGCTTGAGGACAAGCAATATTCGAGTAGGGAGGATTGTAATGTACCCATTTTTGGATTTACTTATGTTACAAATTGGAATGCCTATTAGAGTGCTCAGTTGAGGGTGATAGTGAGATCATGAGGTATTGAAGAGCTTTATTGGGCCCGACTCACATTATTCATCATATTTCATCATCAGGATCCATTCTGCACAGCTTGTCTTTGGTTTCGTTGCATTCCAACGATTTCTGTACTTTTGAGTTATTATTGAGCATATTTTAATTAAATTCACTAAGGATATCATTTTGGGCATAAAATGTGAAGAAACACCTTAGTGTAATAGCTCATTGGAATCGGGAGGAAAATMTCTACAGGATAAGATGATGAAAAGTGACTTTCAATGATCGGAGAAKCCATAGGGGCAAATTAATCACTTTTAAGAGAAAAAAAAAATTAATTAATTAATAAAGTGATTTTATGGAGAAATATTAAAAGTAAATTAAAAGTCACTTGGAGAGAAAAGGTGAACAGGGGTATAAAAGAGAGAGATGGACTTATATTCTCTCATTATGTTGTTTGATATTTTGATGCCTAGCTGCTTAGCTAGAGAGCCCATGGTACTTGAGGGTTTTGAGGGTTTTGACTGAATAAACCCTAAAGATCAACAGGGGAGTGAAAGATTATCCGGTTATTGATCCAAGCTTGGACAAGGAGGTGAAAGACTCCTCCCTCCATTCTATTTCAGTTTCTATTCAGCTACAGGCACCATTTCTACATGGAAGGGGAGACAAGGCACATTTCTGAAGGTTTTCTGCAAGTTGGGCGCATTAGTTGAGGAGGAGAGATTCAATTTGTCTTAGGGAGACTAGATCTACAGTAGAGATCCTTCTAGGACTGGTCACTACCACCCTAACACCTTTTTGCGTCAGTGTATGAGGGTTTTCTTCTACATATCCATTCTATTATCCAATGGGGCGTATTTCTCTTCAGGGGCGCATTATTCATATTGGATCTAGTGATTTGGAGTGTGAGATCACTCCCAACAGGTACGATATTCATCACAGGAGTTTACAATCACCCGATCTAGAGATTGGTAGTGGTTTGGTGGTCGTCTTCTAGGAGGTCGAATTCTTAGCTTGCTTCAGCCAGAGAGGGCACACTTTGCTAGAGAATACATCACCTATAGCAAGGGAAAGAGTTGGGTCTTGGAGATCTTTGGTATTCAGCTTGGAGAGGCTCTTGGAAGCTCACATCTTCTTCTTTCTATTGTACTTTGGAAGCATTATCAGCCACACATTATTCTGCTATATGTATTCCAGATCTGCTCTACTATTGTATGAGGTCAGCTATATAATTAAATAAACTCAGATCTGAGGTATTTGTGGCTATTTCTTGTGTTACTTCTCTTGCATCTCGTTGTGTATATGTCTTTGCTATATCTCTATCATTTACTTGCTGCAAACTCTACAAAAACCATCATTATAAATCCCAGTGCAACTCAAGAAAACTAAATCTGCAAACTGTATGACAAAATACCACAACCAGAAAACATAACTTAAATGTTCCAAGCAAATCTACTTGGGAACATTACATTGTCCATGCTTCTGCACTCGTCTTTATATGCATGACTTTTGTTATCATCTAATATATGTTTATTGCTCATCTCTCAAATCTCATGGCATCTTCATCACCGCT
>SNQJ01S0080659.1:0-23736 GCA_010110895.2 Picea sitchensis | reverse complement strand
TCTGTATCATACACATGCATTCATCATGAGCTATCATCATAGAAATTTTACATATTAATTTTCAAATATGTTTTACATATAGGAAACTAAGTTTCTGAAGCACAATATTTCTTCTCAAGATGTTTGTCTCTTGCAAAAACATACATATGTCTTCCTTATGGGCTTACACCACTACCATATCCAATACCATGTTTCCTGCAATTTTTTTCTTTTTAATTCAGCCAAACAATTTCTTAGCATATTTTAACAATTTTCAGCAGTTCATGAAATGATCTCAAAATTGTAATTTACAAGAAATTCAACCATTTCTAGCCATTATTCACTTTAAAAATGGAATTCAACCATTAATCATATTATATAGAATGAAATTATCATTCACTGCAACATATGCATTCATTCCATGAAGTGATTTTCATAATTATATTAATCTATAAATTTGATCACTTCCAACTATTATTCATATTAAATGGAATGAAATCATCATTCCTCACATATGCATTACCAACACCCAAAATTTCCATAATGTAGTCAAACATTACCAATAATTAAATCCAATGTGCCAATTACCATGGCCGCATTTACCCAATGCATCTTTGCATTGACTTCGGAATACCATATATCCATGTCATGTATCCCACCATGTGAATTGGAAAATATAGCCAACATCTCAACACATTATTCAAAATCTTGCCCATTCACATGTCCAATCATTTGGATACTTTCATCTTCGACCCATACACAACACTAGGAATATAATTCTCTTAATACTCTCTTTTGTCATCAAAGAGGTTGGAATCCAAACATCATTTATATCGGGGAATACCATTATGTACTTGTATGGTACTATATCCTTTCCATATCCAATATTATCATGGCCTTACACATGGCCATGTCTATTGGAATTCATTGCTACAATATGAGTAATGTATCATGCCTTAACTTGTTTATGTTCTCATAACCAACATAACACAATATGCAATTAAATTTCCCATAAATGCATTCAAGAAAAATATAATATTTGCATACTCAAGGCCTCCTACCTTTACATCAGTTCAAATATTGAGATTCGACTGATGGAATTCTTACCTCAATTCCCTTCAACATTTATACAACATAACATTCCCAAATGCATACATGCATGGTTGTTGTCAATTTACTTGGTGCTACATGATCAACTAGTACTTTGTAGAATCTCACAGGCTCCCTTCTCCAACCTCTTGATCAACATTTCCACCCTTCATATGGATGGATACCATAAACAACAATATCATCGTGATAAAATATTTTTTCCTAGATACATAGTCCATCCTTATTTTTATTCAAATATCATAGCATCAGTATTTCACACACACACACACACACACACACACACACACATATATATATATCAACAGAATATTCTTAGTCTATACTCATGCCACTGGCATGTTCAAGCATTTCCACATGCACAAACGCACATTAGTATGCACCAAGCATTTGATATTTCATGTATATTTTATGCGCATGCATTCTATCTTTATTGTATGCATCATGAATCAATTCTATCATGCACTCCAATGCATATCTATTTCAACTTTATTTATTTATGTAGCTTTGTTGTTGTAGATGACTGTGAATTCATGTAGAACCCTGTTGCCCTGTGTAATGTCATTTTTCTCAATTGTGCACAACTGTCCCTTATTCTAAACCTTTCATCCAAGCCCTACTCGGCCATCCTGCATTTTTAGCCACTAGATCCACTAGTGTTTCCATTTCACAATAGCTTCCTTTATGCAGAGAATCATGTCCCAACATTTATTGGATAAATTCTCAATATTCATAGTGTTGTAACATACACTACTTCAGCTACACATTAGCACAACAATATAATTAACCACTCCCATTTCCTTAACCAAACCGGTCTCGAAGTATCATTATTATTGATTGGCATTTCAACATTCTGAAATATTTCTTTTATGTCATCTTTCTAATACTCTTTTCCATCCATGGAGTTTCTCAATTTTAAATACATGTCTTCACTTCATTGAGTGATTCATTGTGAAGAAGTACTTGGCCACTCAAGACCACTCTGTTTAAATTGAAATGATACACTCCTCCATTCTCACCTATACCCTTATTTTGTTGCACACTCTGATAGAGAGGCAACTTTCTTGCCTTGGATACTTTAGACAAAAATCGCTAGATCATATTTAACAATTATGTAACGTCCCCGACCATCCATGCTGGGCCACGCTACGCCAGAGAATTCTTACTGTTCTCTTTGAGGAACATACTGTAACATACCTCATATCCAACTGAGCTATGCCACATAAAATTTTCAAACTGCTTGCAATTAAAAACATATACACACAGAACTCTTGCAGAGACATTATATATAAAACCCTCCCTATAGAGGCTGGGAGGGGGCTGCATTAATAGAGAATATGTATTATAATACATCTGTAAATAGACAGATTCACACTGAAATAACAATAAACATATACATGCAGCATAAACATGAAATACCCATAAAAATAAACATAGTTATAACCGCACATATGATAACCCATAAAAATAAGTATGTGAATAAAAATGCAACATATAAATTTATCACACAATTGGCACTTATCTTGGTAAGAATGTCACCAACTGCGTGCATACCTTCCATGAAACTCCTAACCTTAGACCACACTGTTCATCACTCTCAACAGTGAGTCACGCCCGAGATGGGACTAAAATCCACCTGGGTAAAGGGATTCCTAACCAGGCTAAAGGCTCATAGTCAACAGGAAAGACTATGTCTCAGGTGCCAACTCAAACTAACAACCTACAGTCCTGCATTCCCCACATGCATGTCCCACCCAGGAAGTGTGCCCCTTATCTTATCAACATTCCTATGGCTGCCCCACTTCCTTTCTGGGCTTCAGCAACAGGCCGGACAGGAAGTCTAAGAGCACTACAACTACAATTTAGCACCTTCAGGAAATCAATTCCAAACAATTCTCTCACCCAGAGAGAAATTTCTCATGGGCTTGAAAACCTGGCTCTTCAATATCCCATGGGCCTAACAACCCGCTTCTTCAGTCCATCTCCCAAGCTAACCAGCTACACAAATAGAGAATGGCTATGGATACAGGTTCAGGTATAGTCATGAAGATATGAAAAATATCTCAATGGGTGTGTGCATGCTCATGGATGATTGACTGGATGAATGAATGATGGAAGGAATCATGGGAAGAATGATGGAAAATATGATAGGAAATGAACTAAGTCCCAACAATATGTATGCATGCCCCCAACTTGACACTTGTTATGTTGGGAGCTACTTTGGCCCACTTGTCCCCAACTTTAGAACTTAGGATAAAATAATTATCCATACTTTATTATTTAAGAAATATTAATATAATATTCCTTTTTGGCTTAAGCTCTCTAGCTTAGCCCTTTTCCTTAACTTTTGGCCTTGCCTTT
Source organism: Picea sitchensis (assembly GCA_010110895.2). NCBI lineage: Eukaryota > Viridiplantae > Streptophyta > Pinopsida > Pinales > Pinaceae > Picea > Picea sitchensis. The sequence goes on along the minus strand of SNQJ01S0080659.1, from coordinate 20,289 downwards.
CCCTAACTAGTGGAGTTTAGTCCCCCATCTCTTTTATCGTGGTCGGTCTATGCGCAACGATGAATTTTATATTAATTATGAGATATATAAAAAAGCAGGTGCACTTTCCTTTAACATCTAGGCTCTTCAGCCTAATCAAAACATAAGCATCCTATCTTATAATAATTATCTCACCAGCCTATAAAACATATCATATACACAAGGGATCACTGGCCTCAATATCACGCACACTTAAGATGTTGTGCGCGGTATCCTGAAATGTGCACACTTCATCTTTTTACCGTGCAGTACATGTGCGCACTATGCCATGAAATGTGCATACAAAAATGATATCAAACAACTCACCAACTTAAGTACATTTTCATTTACATTTTACACACTACAATTGGGTTGACCTGGGATATTAATCCCCTCCCCTTATTTATGGTTTGTCCTCAGTGCATTATGTACCTATATACAACAAAATTTCAAAAATCCTCAAAAGTATGTGGGTATTCTATCTGCATTGCATGTTCATGCTCCCAAGTAGATTCTTTAGGACCGTAGTAGGTCCAGTGGACCTTTACAATTTTTATGGCTCGATTCTAGAGCTGTTTGATTTTCGGTTAGGAATGCACACGGATGCACTTAGAGAAGTGCTAACTTTCTCCATGATCACATTCCAATAAAATGGCATGAGTTAGCATCGGTATATATTCTTGAAAATGATACGGTTGCTTATGAACATACATATATTTAGGCAATGCAATCATATAATCTATTGGAACAATCCTCTCTAGGATTTCAAATGGATCCCGATGTGACGCCAACTTTGAACACCACAACTTCAAGGAACTTATGTGTTGGCTTTAACTTTCAAGATACATGATCACCCACTTTAAATTCCGTGTGAGTTCTGCCTTTATCAACATAACTTTTCTGTCTTTTTTGGGCAGCCTTTAAATTTTGCTCAATTTTTAGCATTTGTTGAATTTTGTTCTTCCATTTCCTTGAGAAAGTCTGGACCAATTATTGCTCTATCAACTGGTTTGTGTGTTTCACTTTCTTCCATGAAGTGCCTCAAATGGTCTCATCTTTAAACATGATTGATACCCATTATTTATATGCAAATTTTACCAGGTGTAGGTAGTCTTCCATTTTGATGGTTTATCCATCACAGCATCCTGACCTTATCCTTAATCACTTGATTCACCCTCTGTTTGTCCATCTGATTATGGATGATAAGTTATTACTAAAATTCAAATTTGTTCAAATCCATTAAATAATCCTTCAAAATTTTGAGGGTAAATTATGGATCTGTCGGTTTCCTGATTGTCTTGGGTTTGCCATGTAATCTAGCAATTTATTTCCATATAAACATCAGCGATGTTGGATGCCTTATATAATAGGTAGCTTAACTGAAATAAAATGGGTAGCTTTAGTAAGATTATCCACCACTACCATGAGTAAGTCTCATGTTGCTGATGTTTTAATTCGGGCAGTTTGGTGATGAAATTCCATGGATTACAACTTCCCATTTCCACTCGGAATGGGTAATGGTAATGAAAACCAATTGGGTGTCTATGATCAGCACCTTTGACATTCCAAACATCGGCAATAAAATCAACAATCTCTTTCTTTATGCACAGCTAATATTATTGGCTCTTGGAAGCTGCAATGGTTTTCTGATATCATGGGTGCCCGGCATAAAAGATTTTTATTATGCATTTCCCTCAATATCATATTTTCAATTCCTGAGAATTTGGTACATAGAATTATTGCCCTGTACATGATAATTTCATCATTATCTAGCTTGTATTCCCCAATTTTCTGCTGCAAAATACCAGTTTGTAGTTACCACCTAAATCCTTGTATTACCAAATCTAATTTGTGACCCTATGTAATTCTATCTTTGGAAATCTGATTGAACACTTACTAATGGTTTGTATACAGTTCATGCTCTTCTGAGTGCATCAACCACTTTGTTCTCTTTCCCCTTGATATGATTTATATCAAAATCATATTAAGCTTAGAAATTCTAACCATCTGCTTTTGCCTAGCATTTAAAGGTTCCAAAGTTGATCAAATAAATATTTCAAATCATTATGATATATTCTTAGCTCAAAATCTTTTCCCCATGAGGTTAGTGTCACACATTTTCAAGGCATGCAATATGACTGCCAATTTCAAATCATGGGTGGCATAGTGTCTTTCATGCTCCTTCCAGCTTCCTTGATTCATAACATATAACAAACCCATTTTGGTGGGGATTCCACAAGTCCTTCTTTACATGCATCACATTGCAGCCCTGGTAAAGTCTTCATTTGGGTCTGAAATCATGTAGGTATTGGAGCACTTGGTAATAATTGTTTCCAAGTGTTGGAAACTCTTTTCAATCCAATGTCCACTTGGAAACTTCACACCCTTTCTTTGCAAGGAAGTGATTGGGTGTGCGATCTTTGAAATCCTTCAATAAAATCTTCTATGGTAGTACATAGAATTACATGAGATGATCTGACCTGTCATTCTTTGGTGCTGACCATTCTCTAATGGGTTATATCTTCCCAGGATCCACTATTATCCCATCATTTGAAGTAATTTGTCCCAAATAATGAATTTGTTTATAATAAAATGAGCACTTGCTCAACTTGGCATACAAACTAATGCTCACTTAATACTTGCAAAGCCATCCTCAAATGATGCTCATGCTCTTCCTATGACTTAGAGTATATATAAAAGATATCATCCAAAGAGACAATGACAAATTATTCACGATATTCTTAAGAAACACCATTCACTAAGCACAGCAGAATACAATTGGTATATTTGACAACCCAAAATGGCACCACTGTGAACTAATAATGACCATGCAGCAATCACGAAGGCGGTCTTGATGATATCTTCCTCTTTAATCCCTACCTGATGGTATCGACTGGGATCTATCTTTGAAAGATATTTTCATCCTTCAATTGATCAAAGATCCCGCAATCTTTGGCGGATGATAGCATTTCTTAACCGGTCCTTTATTCAATTGTAAATCAATGCACAATCTTAATGTCCATCTTTCTTCTTCATGAACAAGGCTGGGGCACACTGGGTGGTACACTTTGGGTGTATATAAACCTTCTTCATAAGTTCTTCAAAGTGCATTTTGCAACTCCTTAAATGTTTGGTGTACTCATTTGTAGGGAGTCTTTGACGGAGCTTCTCGGACTTGATAGATTCGAGAGAATCAATATCTCTCTTTGGGGGTAGTCCAGACAACTCATGAGGAACATCTTCAAAATCTTCTGGGACTGCATAATCTTCCAAACTTGACACCTTGTATATTTAGGTGTTTCTTCTATATGAGCTACAAATATTTAACATCCTTTTCTGTATCATTTTCCTCAGTTGCAATGTTGAAATTTCTCGAACAGATATAGACCTTGGAATACCTTACATTTTCCTTGGGTTCCCTTCCTCATCCAATCAAGTGGATTCCTTGTTATGACAGTCTAGGACATCATGATGGTGGTCCAACCAATCCATCCCAATTAGACATTCCTTAGGAACAAGGCAAGATGTTCAAATCTTCATAGGTGTTCATTGTTCATGTCCATAGGACATGACTCCCAACCATATCATTAACTTTTCTTTTTGGCTCCACAGCGGTTATAACCAAGATTTTCCATCTTTGCTTCTTGGAAAATGAAAACTTTCTACCAATGTAGTATATATAGCTATGACTAGCTCTGAATCAATTGAAATAACAATGGTTTGGTTGTTGATCATACCTTCACTTCAATCATGTGAGGAGTTGATACTCTGCTTGCTTGTTGTCCTGGGGTTTCATAGATCCTTGAATTTTATTTTCTGCTGTATCCTCCATTGTTTTAGCTTGTTGTACATTGTGAATAGTCCTCCCTTTTTCACCTACATGCGGACAATCTCTATACATACGATCTCCCCCACAACCCCAACATTGATTAGGTGGTTTCCTTGGCCTTTGATCCCTTTGTTTCAATCGTTATGGGCTCTCTAGAGGTTTGTTGTCCACATGGATTATTTCTGAGAATGGTGGCTTAGCTCCCTTCTTCCTCTCTGATCCCACCTTAGATTTATTTTTTGTCTTCCCAAGCTTTTTGGAAGTTGGCCTTGATTTTTATCATAAAGGCATTTAGCTCACCTTATGGTATCCTCAATGTCTTGGGATCATCATATTGTATTTTGTCTCTGATGAATGATGACAATCCACTCAAATACCTTTGAATCTTACTTGTCTCATCCTTGATGAAGGAACTTATACTTTAGCAGTTCTAAAACCTTCTTTCATATTTATCCATGGTCATGTTCCCAATCTTGAGTTCAAATAAATATTTTATTTTCTTGTCATGGTATCTTAGTCAAGTATTTCTTCTCAAAATGCTTCTTAAATTCCCTCCAAAGTAACACTTTTCTCTTTAATGTGTTGCACACTCAAGTTGATCCACCCATGCGGTGCCTTTCCCTTGAGTTGATAGATATCAATTCTACCTTATGCATGGGAAGGATAATTATACAATTGAAAATACTTTGTCATTCCCAATAACCATGTCTATGCATCTTCATCCTTCTTGTGCTCACCATCAAATGTAGGAGTTTAATTTGTTCATTTCTCCTCATAGCTCATCCACCCAGGACCTCTTATTCTTTGTTGGGATGGACTCGATCCTAATATGTTCTCTCTTATTGGAATACCTCGGGGAGCGATGGTGATGTATGCTAACACTTATTTCTCTTCTTTCCTCATCAAGAGGTCAAAGGTGACTTCCTTATTTGTTTGAGCCACTCTCCTTGTCAATTTCTTTTCTATTATATTCAAACCCTCCAATAAATTCATGTTAGATTTGTCTTGCTTATCTTTGGCTCTCATAATCCTTTGTTATCATGACATGGATTTTGGACATCCTTACGCAAATTTTTAATGGTCTCTGCCGCCATATTCATGTTTTCATTCACTTTCATCTTCATGTCCATTTGGAGTTTTTTTCCTTCCATTTTGATAGGATATTAAAAGCTAGTATGGTCCTCCTGACTGTAAGTCCCCTTTGCCACTTCCATTACTATGAAATGTATTCTGATCTTAATCTGATCTAGTTTTTGTTAACTCTTCAAAATGTTCAACCAATAGAACTTTGTCAAGCTAACTGATTTCCAACAATTTCAGCGAAAATATAGACCATTGTTCAATAATATATATCATAATTCTTTCTTCTAATTTCCTGAAAAATTGAATGTCCAAATAAATTTTTCTAGGTGTATATTTTACAGATTCCATTTTTCAAGACCTTTCCAACGCCTTCTCCCATGCTTAATTCCTAGTCTTGAGCAGAAATTTATGGCTACTTGGGGAATTTTCTCAGTAAATTTTTTGTTCATTTTCAACTTGGCACAACTTCATAGCATGGTATGAATTTTTGCATCTACTCCTTTGGAATTTTCATAGGATCTCAATTGGTTTTCCTCATATACATAATATGAACACTCTTTCCAAGTTTCACCATTTTCTAGTTTCTGGGTTCCTAGTTACAGCCTGTTGAAGTTATAGACTAATTCATGTTTTTGGTCTGGAAAGATGCAGGTACCTTCTTTTCCATATTAAACACTTTTAAAATCCCCATAAATTTAACTGAACTATGGGATTTTCTTCTATGGCTCAATATATTTCCATTGACTTCTCCTACACCTCAATCTGATTTCGGAGCAAAAAGTTATGTCTCTTTGAAGTTATTTGGGTCTTAAAATTACCCTCCACTATTTGTTTTGTCTTTGTAGCAACTTTTTCATAAAATCTTCGTTTGATGAATGTTTTACACCATTAGAAATATCTCTCCAAGGAATTTTTATTTGAGATGCAAAGAAAAAGAGTACCTTCAGTATACCTCTGTCTCATGGTTTTGGGTTTGCTTCATCGCTCTTAAGGGCCTAAAATGCGTTGCAAAAGATGGCGGATTCAAATGATATAAAACGTCGGAGAAAATCATTGGTTTTCTGCTGGCCCATTCCTGCTAAAACAAATTCACTTTACACAGAATTTCAATCTGTGACCCATTATTTTACCATGTGCATCAACAAAACAAGGTAAATCATGTTTCTCACACTTTAATATCGATGTGTATCACTTCTTTGTTGGACCAATAACTTGCGCACACTACTTATGTGTCGCGTGCCAATATCCAGCGCGCCGCGATTTTTGGGACCGCACACTCATATTTCGTGTGCATTTCACTGGATGTGTTGTGCCATAGCAAATTTTAGTACTCTTAGCGCACACCCATACTTTGCACTCACCATTAACTAAATTGTTGTGCGGCAACATATACCCACATTGCCCGTGCATAACAAAACTCATCTACTCTCGCAACCACTGCGCTTTTCCCTGCGTGTCATTGTATGTATTTTTAACTGCGCCAATGCTAAATTTATCGCGGTCGCCAGCCTGGCAACGTTTTCCGCGATGCTTCTGTTGGCGCTTTTTACCGCGCATAACATTTTCGCCCGACACCAAAGGTGCCTTACATACACACCAACCGTAATATCTTACCATGCGGTGAAATTTTACTATCACTGACTTTTCTTGCACATCATACATTTTGATTGCACCCTTTTGTGCACATTCATTTTATCTTGTATCCATTCCTCATTGAATTGGATTCGCGACAATTTGGGATTTTGCTTAACTTTTCCCCAATTTACCATGAACTGTTTTGAACCAATGAAATTCATTCCAATTTCACCATTAACACCGGTTCAACCCATTACAACAAAAATAAATTGTTGTAAGTTGACATTTATGGAACAAATTTACCCACAATCAAGTCACGAATTGAGAAGTTTAATTACGAGTTTCACTCCAACTATTATGGCTATACAGCGGCAGCATAAATTCGACGAATTCTAGGTTTGAATTTGCTAGAGCAGATATTCATCGGGGAATATCTCATCCTTGGCGAATTTCTCCATTTTCTCATAGATTTAACAATGAAATTGGGGATTTTCCTAATTCCGTCCAGTTGTTGTTACTTTTTACCATGGACTCTAAGCGAAATTTAGCCGCCGAATAAATCCTCTGTGACATTTTCTTCAACTCAACTTTCGGTCCATCGAACTCGTTGTTGGCCGGAAACTCATTACCATATTGTAGCGTCCGACCATCCGTACGGTGCGCTTCACGCCCGGATAACTCTTACTATTCTCTGCCGGAACATCGCGTAACGTACCTGGTATCAAGCGGGTTATGCCATAAATTTTCGAGCGCATGCAATTAAAAGCATATACCTGAGGGACTCTTGCGGAGCATTATATATAAAATGTAAACATACAAATACATGTGTAAATGCACGGATTCATACTAAATTGATAGTAAACACAGACATACAGCCTATACAGGTGAGCACCCTTAAACATACTAGCAATTATTTTCTCACATATCGTAAACCCTTAAAATATACACGTAAATAAAAATGTAGTTTGTGAATTCATAACACAATTGGTATTTATCTTAGTAAGAATGTCACCAAATGTGTTGATACTGCAACCTCCATGAACCTTCCAACCTTATACCACATTGTTCATCACTCGATAGTGGAGTCACCCTCGAGATGGGATAAAGCTCCACCACGGTAGGGATTTAACCGGACTAAGGCTCATAGTCAATGGGAAGGCTTTGTCTCGGAACAACTCGAACTAACATCCTACGGTCCCTCATTTCCCACATGTCCCACCGGAAGTGTTCCCCTTCTACGTTCAATGGTCAACCGGCTGCTTACTTCCGGTCTTCAACAACGGTGGAACAAAGAGTCAAAGCACTTTTCAGTTAGCACCTTCCAGGGAAATCAATTCTGACGGTATCGCGGAGGAGAAAGTTCTCATGGAGCGACAATGGCTATAACAAATATCCATGGGCGACAACCACTTCTTGATCCAACTCCCAAACTAACCGGTACATGAACAAGAATGGCTATGGATATGGAGTTCAGTCTGGAGTCATGAAGATCTGAAGATAGCTCAATGGGTGTGTGCATGCTCATGGATGATTATTTGGATGTTGTTGAATGATGGAGGAATCATGGGAAGAATGATGGGAAAGATGATAGGAAATGGTAAGTTCAACAATATGTATGCATGTCCCAACTTGACACTTGTCATGTTGGGAGCTACCTATTACTGTCCCCAACTTTAGAACTTAGGATAAAATAATTATCCATACTTTATGATTTAAGAAATATCAATATAATATTCCCTTTTTGGCTTAAGCTCTCTATCTTAGCTCTTTTCCTTAACTTTTGGCCCTCCCTTTCCTAACTAGTGTATTTTTATCCCCATCTCTTTTTATGGTGGTTGGTCTACGAGAAGCGATGAATTTTATATTAATTGAGATATAGCAAAGAAGTAGAGCACATTAAACAGCTAACGTAGTCTTGACTAATCGAGCAACAAACATCCTAGATTATAATAATTGACTCACCGGCTTATAAAACTATATCATATACACAGGGCTCACTGACCTCCATATGGCGTGCACTTAAGATGTTGCCATGAGTATCTAGATAATGCACGTTTCATCATTTTACTGCACAGTACTTGTGCACACTTATGCCATGAAATGTGCATACAAAGAATGATATCAAATAGCTCACCAAATTAATTACATTTACATTTTACATTTATAATTGGTTTCGGCCTAGGGATATTACAAATTCCTTCTTCTTGCATTCCCATGGTTGCACATAGACATGACACGTTAAATCATGAGTCACACCTCAAATCACGACATCCTTTTTCCTTTTCTTGCGAAATCTTCATTGTATTCCTCATCCATTGTCTTCATACCTTATGTGAGGACCTCTATTTATTTTCCTTTACAATTCATTCAAACTCTATAACAATTGAATACTAATATCCATCTACTCTTCCTTGTACCCTGTCAATCCATCACACACTTTGTATCCATGCACTTCGCTGAATCTCTTTACAGTGCCTCCAGCTAGCTATAAAAGATTGACCTGCTTCCCTTTACAATGGACCCTTGGATTAATATAGAACAAACCCACATAATGATAAATTGTAGAATCTTATCCACTACTTTTCTAGAAATCCTTCCCACAACAATCATGGTTCGAGTGTTTCTCTATTAATTAATAATGCCATGTTAACAAGCTCAACCACCCTTTTCCTATTATTAGATCATTTCACTTCAAGTGTGCCTATATTCTTATGTATAGGCACTATCACAAGTTTAAATACTTTTCCTTCCTCAAAAATAACTCATGGCACTTCGGTTCTATTATGCAGGAAGGTTCTCCAAACTTTGACACTATTTGAAAAAGCCTTCATATCAAGTAGTTACATAGTTCATGGGATCCAATTCCACTTTTTCCAACAACTTTATGGATAACCTAATTTCCCCCACTAGAAAACTTAGACCTTCTTTCATGATGGCCTCTAGATTACCTTTCAAGGGACCATACTCATGCTTAGTGGAAATCTGATTTATGAACAAAGCGTTATGGCTTCTTGAGGTATCCTCACTTAATGGTGTCCTTCAAACTCACTAGGAAACCTTGCCCGATTTCTTGAGGATCCTTCAAATCAAGACTAAATTCTGAGTGGATATATCAATTCTACTATCAATATATTTCCAATGACTTCTTTGTTTCTCAATTTGGAGCTCTGAGCATAAATTTATAGGCAATTGAATATTTCCAATTTACTCCTTTTGTGCACCTTCTCCTAAGTGAAAAATAATCCCAAACACCAACTTTTGTCACTTACAGTTAGCCAAATATATCAATAACCAAAGGGAAAATTTTCTATGTGTTACATAGATAATATTTCTATCTTGAAAATCACCAACAACTCTCAGGGCTTGTCAAATGATGCTCCAGTCAAAATTTGTAGCAATCTGGAAATGACAACTATGCCCTTTGGATTTTCTTTTGGCTTAGCAATTTTAGCCATGTGTATGCATCCCTACAACAAATACTTTGTGATTTTTACAAAATATTGATTAGTTATGTCTATTACTACCTTGAACTTCTTCTCACAATTTCACCCTTAGCTTAGGGACCCGGACCGATAGTTACATCCCTGCATAAGTTTGATTGTTTTGTTTATCCTTGTATGCTACATGTGTCTTCTTTGTCTTCTGCTGTTTTTTACATACCTTGATTCCAAATATAGCTCCACATCTATCTTCTATGGTTCAATATATTTATATATACTTCTCTTGTCCCCAAAAATAACTTATGAGCTAGGAGTTATGCCAGACTAAGTTGGTGCCGAAATTTTACCTTAATTGTTTTAGTTTGCTTAACTTTCTCATATAAGCTTCATTTTGTGAACAAATTAGCTTGTTGGAAATATATCCTCAAGATCATTCACTTACGTTGTAGTGAATCTATGTGGGGCCTATGGAAATTTCAGTCTAAAAAATTAGAACTCCTAAAAATGTAGTTTAGGGATACAAAACAACTCTTCAAGTTCATGACCTTTGAAATCCTGAAAATATTCAGGTAGAAATTTGACTTTTTTTCTATTTTAATAGCCTTTAAATATGATTTGTCGATCTCAAATCGGGTGAAATATTGACTTTTGTGCTCTCCATCTTGATCAACAGATATTTCTTTTGTAAACCAAACTTGACCACCGATCTCTCCGACGCTCGATCATCAGCCATCAGCCATCGAATGCTTCTCTTCACAAACCAAATGTTTCCCACAAATATCCTCGATGCTTGATCGCCCGATGATGATCATCAAAATTTCCTTGACAGCCATATTTCCACAAATCTAAATTCGAACCCGATACCATTGTCGATCAACCATTCTTTTGTTGAAGTGGCATGACATGTCATCATTAGGCATCAAATTTTATAACTGTGATACATCATCATCCTCTTTTCCCTTCATCAATGATTGACCATTTCCCTTGGACAATAAAATCAAAACAACTTACTTCAAATAGTACGATGTCCAGATCATCGGTATCAACAATAGAAATTTCTCGATTCGAGATGAAAACTCTGCCAATTTTTGTTGATCCTCGATCATCGACCATCATCAATCGGTAATCCCCTTCAGATGCATGAAAACCTTCACCAAAATGTTTTTATCCCTGACCATTGACCATCAGTGATCGTATATTTCTCTCGGCTAACAAAACTCTTCCCCAAAACTCATCGAATTTGACCATGCGACAATCGGCCGAATTGTTTTGATGAACTTTTGACACTTAAATTTTTGACCAAAATCTTAATGAATTTGGACCATTGATCAATCGCATTCAAAATGATATTGGTCATTGATATATCAATCTTCATCCAACTTTTTCAATGCCTGACCATTGACCATAAGTCGTCAGAGACTTCTTTTTGTTGAGCCCAACTCTTCGCCAATCTCCTTCGATCGACCATTGAAATTAGATGGGTGAATGGTTTGGTGAACTTCAACACTATATATTTTTGATCAAAATCCTTGGAATTATGGAAGTGAATCAAGCCAAGAAGATCTTGACCTTCGACCAACTCTATTATTCCATCAGTCGAAAATGAATACAGACTGTCAATTTGTCTTGTTTCCCTAATTGGAGAAAAATGAATCTCGATCGTTGATCTGCTCAACCTTCTAAATAGTCAAAACCCTATAATTTTTTAAATTTATCACCAAGATCTAGATTCGTTGATGATCTCAAGATTAAACATGATCTTGGCCATCGATTCACCAAACTCTCCCAACTCCTTTGGCTTCCATTAAAACATGAATTTTGACCTTGTAGGTCGAATCTAGCTCTGCAATTTTTCATATCGACTCCATTAAACCTATAAAACAATTTTGGTTCATTTAAACTCAAATTTTTCCCATGAATCTATGGATTTCTCTTTAACCTTTCATTGGTTTTCCCCAAATTCCCCAGAGACAAAACTGTAAGAGTGAATTTTACCCAAATTCGCACTAGTTCTTAGTCCATATGGGTCCAATGTTGAACTAGAAGCTCTAATACCATATTTAATGTACCCATCCTGTTTGAGAAACGTATTACATGTAGAATACACATTAAAACAAAATATTGTATGCTTATTAATTTTCCTATAGCTTACCAACTACATATACACAATTTAACCATTTGACTAACACCACAGTTCTAAATTAAATCTAAGGCATCTATTATTAAAACATAGTCTGGCTTGCTCAAAACAACTTACACACATTCTTAGAAAAGCGAGGTTATTGGAGCAATAAAATACAAAACAAATCGCGAGGAGCAAACCTGCCGAGAAGATACACAATACAATGAGACACATATTCATTGGTTCACCCAGGTGTAGACTTCACGTCCACCGGAGAAATTTTTAGGTCCTTCCCTTTATTATTATTATCCAGTATATGAAAGGATACAACCTATAGAAAAACCCGTTGAAAATTCCTCTTCTTTCTCTCACAATCTCCTATCTGAGAATACAATACTCGCCCATCAACCGGCATGAAATACATTTCCCTCATAAAAAAAAGGGTTTCCTTCTAGGGCAAGAACCCTAACATAATGTCTACCATTAGATTTGCGACCTTATAATGAGCGGTCTAGATTTACAATGAAATTACAATATACATTTACAAGGGCAATTTTTCCTTGAGGGCTTTGCCCCAGACCTATGGAACACCCCAAACCCACTAGCGAGGGGTATAAGCCCCCAAACCCACAAAGGGGTAACCTCCTTCTGCACTCCCCAGCGTGGAAGAATGTACATACTTATATGGTGTAAATACTTCATGGAGTATAAACATGATGACTAAAAGTAAGACCGAATCAGGGAGATAATCGGGCTCCACAACCAACAATTTTCCACTTGGGTGATCTCAACAACTCCACCTTTGTTGTATATGTTGGACTTTGAACCTTCTTGGACTGGAAAATTTCTCATCTTCATCTTCATTTCTGAAGACCAGTAGAAAGCCCGGCGGGAATTTGGTTCTCCCACTGGATTCTCCTTTGTTAACGTAATGCAGGATTACGGCTGGGTAGTATATGTCTTTTCCAACTTCAAATGTCCATATTCCAAGGTGTATCGTATGAATTGGTACCTCAATTTTATATTCTTAGTCTTGGAATGGAGAATTTGAGTTCTTCACAAGATGAATGTCACTCTCGTTGTCGATTACAACTTTGATGTTCTCCACAGCTTCTTTCCAATTCCTCAAACCTTTACAGCAACAAATCATCTCTTTGCTAGCCTGCATGAAGTAGCAACATACTCTGCCTCTATTGTTGAAATGCAACAACCTTTGCAGTTTCAAATCCAACTTAATTTTGTTCCAACTATAATTAAAACTTGTCTACCAAAGCGTGGTGCTCCTCATTGTCTTTATCGCACCGCCATGTCTGAGATCAGCGTATCCACAGCCAGAAAAGTGTTTGAACCTCAAAACATAATGCATGAGTAGTGGTACCTCTCAAATGCAGAGTCCACTTTCTTCCTCCCAATGTTCTTTACGGGGATTGTTCATATACGCACTTTAACTCCCACGCATGTGCAATATCGGTCTTGTGCAAACCATTGCATACATCAAGATGCCAAGCTAGCGATGGGCCAGGGACCCTGGACATGTATTCCTATCTCCTCCTGTGTCTTAGGACATTTCCTTATTAATTTGAAATGGATGGCGGAGGTGTCTTAGCTGGTTTTGCATTCTTCATTCCTAAAACTCTCCAACACCTTCTGTGTACTCACCCTAAGACAAAGTCAATTTCGCGATTTTTTAAATGTCTTGTTATTCTCATGCCAGGTTTTCTTCACGTACCAAATCCTTCATCACAAATGGGTGGCTAATTTATTCTTGAGCACATTTATATCACGCATATTAGACCATGCAACAAGCATGTCATCTACATACAATGTAGGATAATGAAGCTTCCGAACACTGGTTTTTGAAATAAACACAATGATCAAAATGACATCTACTATATAACATTGTTATGTCATAAACATGTCAAAATTCAAATACCCAACGCCTTGGAGCTTGGCACAGATATACAAGCTCTTCTTCAACCTGCATTTTAAATTCTGCTTCCATAGACCTCATACCCACAGCCAGGTGCTACATATAAATCTCTTCCTCCAAATCCTCATGGAGAAAGTTGTTTTACATCCCTAGCTGTTCTATAGATGCAAATGTTTCTACTTCCACAAGACTTCGCAAATAGTCCCTAATTGAGTCATTTTAACTAGGGAGAAAATGTTCATCCAAAATCTATACTGCTCTTTGTTTAACCCCTTTACAACAACTCTAATAATAAAACTTTTGCTCTCCATCTTCTTCCTTCAACCTTAAACCCATTTATTATGCGATGCTCTTTTTCCCATGAGGCAAGCTGAACCAAGTCTCAGTCTGGTTATTTGTCAGGGAATCAATTTCCCTCTTTCATGCCCTTGCTCCCCACTTCTTTTTTGGTGTCTACACTCTTCATAACGATTCAAGGTTCACTTAAAATGGAGTCAACAATAAATAATACAATGAAGGTATCGTTTAGGGGTATACTTAACATGGTAGAACTTATAGCACTTGGGAATTTGGGGGTACACCATTTGCTCTTCAGTGTTGTATATTTTGATTTCTGGTTCCTTTGGAATTTCTTTTTGATTGATCTCATCAAGCTGTGTATTCTTGTTTTTCTTTTTCTTGTTTCTTTCCATAGTGAGTCTTTGTACATGGCCTTCTCATTGAATGACATCTCTTTATACTATTTTGTTATTTTCATGATTCCATAAGCGACCAAAATCATTAACACCATATCAATAAAGGTACACTTCTTATGGATTTTTGCCTCAATCTTTGTTCTATTTTTCTTTATCAAATTGGACAAATGCTTCACTTGAAATTTTCAAAAAGAATAGTTTACATTTTCACATCCCATTCCTCCTACGGAATTCTACCATCAAAGATCTTGAAGGTCCCTCTGTTTATTAAGTAAATGCCGGTATCTACAACATCTACCAGTAAGGGAGAAAGCGGCATGCAATCCTCAGCCACTCCTTACTGCGCTCCTTGATTGTTTTGTTCATCCTTTCCGACACACATTTTCTTGTGGTGTTCTTGGAATTATATTATCTCTACAAATCCCTTAAGTGAGCAGTGAAGTAAATAAATCGCTAACGCAATATTCACCTTCGTTATCTTATTTGAGACACTTCAATTTTTTTTTTCTGTCTCATTTCTCCAAGCAAAGACTTTCATTTCTTAAAAGTATCAAGAAGATCAGATTTTTGTCGAGATACAATAAACCCAAGTTTTTCTGTTTGCATCATCAATAAAATGGCATGGTGAGGCCACAAGAGTACTTGAGAGTGATTCCCCATACATGTGTATCTATGAAGCTCTAACCTTTCATTCTTCTTTTCTTCCAACTCACGAGAAATCCGACTCTCTTTTGTTTCCATAACACCAGTACTCCTGAGGTCAAATCAATTTGTTTAAGATTCAGCAACAAATTTATTTTGTGAAATCCTATGCCCTTCTACTCTTATGTCCAGGCCTATGATGCCATAGTGTTTTTTCCACTCCTGTAGAAGCTAAAAGAGATAGAAGAGTCGATTATTACCGATTTTTATAAATGCAGTATACCACTGCTACCTGTTTCGCTATCACCAACAGTCCTTTGATGACCTTCACGTCTTATTTGTAAATATGGATGGACACTCTTCACTTTCCAAATGCCTTGTTGAAATTAAATTTTTCCTTAAATGTGGAACAAGTCTTACCTCTTTCAAAAACCATCGGTTCGATTTAGTTGTTTATTTTACCTTTCCAATTCCAACAATTTTGCATGGTGCATCGTACCGAATGAACTGTCCAAAATCACCTTGAACATAATCTAGAAAATGTTTTCCTATGGGGTGTGGCATGAAATGGAAGCTCTGAATCTACTACCCAAAACTCATAAATATTATCTCTGAGGAAAGAATCAAAGCATCTTGTAACACATCACATTTTGCTTCATTATTTCTCTCATGTTGTCCATCTAGTTCCATTTCTTTGGACTCTGTAGTCTTTCTTCCCGGTTGCTTTCTTCCCTAGTTTCAACATCATCTTCCAAGTCACAGTTTGGATGCTTCCCTTCTTAAATTTCAACGGTTCCACGAGCCCGTTCATATCCTTGTCTTCCCATTCACCATGTTCCGCATTGCCAATTAATACTGTGCTTTTGCATTTCCTCACTAAGGATAGCGCCAAACAACATCATCAATTTTAAATATTTGAACCGAGACAAGTTGCCACAACCATGACCAAGTTGTTCTAGCTTTTCGGCAATGAGCACAAGATTAGAGAGCCTTGACCTCATCATCAAAGTCTATTTTTACAGAATTTAGTTGATTAGTAAGCGTATTAGAATGCATTTAAATGATCTGTGATAGACCCACCTTTGACATCTTCATAAATAATCTCTTCATTAGAAATACTTATTGGATCATAGAGGGTTTTTCATACAGTTTGGTCAACGCGTCCATCAAACCCTTAGTTGTATTTTCTTTGGAAGTATTGAAAGCCTTGAAACAACGCCAGGGCTTCGGTAGGTATCGTTCCTAGAGCAACCTTTCTATCAAGAATCACCATTCTTCATCCTTGTAAATTGAAACTGCTTGCTACTCCATAATGGGTAGGAATAGATCGCTACAAATATAAATAATCTTCCATACGCATCTTCCATAAGCGGTAGTTTTGGCCGTTAAATTTCGACCCTAAACTTTTCATCTTACATTACAACCATGAACCCGGGGAACCCTCTTCCTGTGAGTTACCTTTTTCTTCGATACTAGTTGTTAGAAAAATAGGACCGTGGAGCAATAAAATAAAACAAATCTGGAAACAAACCTGAAGATGCACAATACAATGGGAGACCATGATTCGTGGTTCACCCGATTAATGGGCTATGTCCACCAAAGTTATAGGTCCAACTTCCTTTATTATTATCCAACTTATGAAGGGATACAACCTACAACAAAACCAGTTGTAACCTCTTTCTTTCTCACAATCTCCTATCTCAGAATACAATATTCACCATCAACCCATAGCCCATGATACATTTCCCTCATAAAGGGTTGCCTTCTAGAACAAGAACCCTAACATAATCTCTATGTCGTTCGTTTGCGACCTTATAAATAATGGTCTAGATTTACAATGAAATTTACAATATACATTTACAAGACAATTTTTCCTTGAGGGCTTCACCCCCGAACCCTACTAGGGGCCCGCCACCAGTTGGACCACAGTGGTACCCCTCTGCACTCCCAGTGGAAGGTGTACATGCCAGGGGTGTAAAATACTTCATGGGGTATAAAATACGGCTGAAAGTAAAAGACATGAATTAGAGGAAGATAATGGGGCTCCACACAACCAACACACACAACATTCATATAAACTAGCTGAAACAACGAAATAACACATAATAAACACGTACGGGTACATATGTTAATAGCTAACCAATTGGTTGCATATGAAGGGATGCAGCTCCATCCATAGGCATTGTTGTTTTGTTTTCTCTAAACAACAAACCACTTAGGCTGGTATGGAGTCCACCAGAAGTAGATTGACCCTCTCGGCTATCCACTCTCCACAAGCCAGTTGCCCCAAATCCTAGGTTCCTCTTTGTTCCCCACAACCTACACAACCCAAAGAAATGAACCCATTTCTATGTCATGCAATCCCTAAGGTTTTTCCACTTCCCTCTAGGGCTCCGGTGCATATGATTGATCAAAAATCCTCCCAGCTACTCCATGAGTGCCTCACAACATCCCTCACAAGGATCTTGAGCGGCTTACACTCTTCCCCAAGCTAATTGTACTCAATACCCGTACTCTCCAATAACTATGGGATGTGACTTTTCACACCACCCTCTTACAAAAAGTTTAATGATTTGCTTTAGGAACACTCAACAACAAATAAAAGGTTTAAATAATAATAATAATTGAGATATGGAGTTGGATTATTACCCATGAATAATTCCCCATGGACCCCTCTCTCTTGTGGAATCATAGCCCAATAGTTCTTCATGTTTTTCATATCACAACCAACAATTACTATTTTGACTAATTATTTCCAATGCACATAATATAACATTTGTCCCCCGACCATATTAAATCAATATGAGCTCTTCACCCAAACACATCAACTCACCAACCTAAATCAAATTTACATAATTACATTTATAATTCCACGAAATTAAAATTAAAAATATTACAAATTGAGAATGTAGTATGATAAGAACCCATTTTACTTACTTTTATTAGACATACTTCATTCACAAAACTTAATGTTTGCGGACATCAAGATTCAAAGGAAGCCTAAAGCACTTTATCTTTCATAAGTCCTAAAGGTTTTCACATCTTATTTATCATACACGAAGCCGATAACTCAAGGCAATGCACATTTGAATTTAAGGAGATCACATTTAAGATTTTATTTTTATTTTAAAATAGTCTTTTTATAATCTTAATTAATATTCCAATTTGGATGTATTTCCATTATAATTTTGATTGTCATTTGCAAAGAAATTTTAGAGGCACTTCATATATAAAGAATTAAAGGTTGAATGGGGCTTAATCCGCTCATTATGAATATATTGAGTCACGTCTATTTCAACATTCCTCATATTAATAAATCATATTAGGGATTTTATTATATGAAAATTGTGTCATTGATAATCTCACAAATTTTGAATAATAGTGGAAGAGGATTAGTTTTTTATAATAAGTTTTGATCTCATTTGTAAGGAAATGTTGACATGTTTTTGGGAAAGGATATTCATTTTGAATGCAAGAATAAAATATTAGACATATTTCTTTCAATGCATTCCAATAAATTAAATAAATCATCCTCATTCATTAAATTTGAATCAATATGCAACTACATTAAAATGGATGAATTAAGCATGGATCATAGTCCTAGCATATCTTTATAAGTATTTAATTAGATTCATACATAATCATTCATGTTTGTAACCAACCTCCTACCCAATATCTTTATAAGTATTTAATTAGATTCATACATGATTATTCATGTTGATTATTCATGTTTGTAACAAACCTCCTACCCAATAGAGTGTTACCTTTTTTTTTTTTTTGAAAAACAAGATTCAAAGATTTCAAAATATCCCTTGAAGATCATTAGTGATATATATATGAGTTAAAGAAAAATCACCCAAAAACTTGGTGTCACAATCTAATGAGGAACATTATATTGAATTCGACCTTTTTTCCTTTCTCTTATTTTTACCTCTATCCAACCTTGGAGAGGCAGTTGTGTGAGAATTACCCATAAATCAATGTACTCTAAATCGAGGGCTAGCCCCTTAACATGATGAAAATATTTAGATTCATGAATCCTTTTCATTCCTCCACATGGAAGATCATTAGTGATATATATATGAGTTAAAGAAAAATCACCCAAAAACTTGGTGTCACAATCTAATGAGGAACATTGTATTGAATTCGACCTTTTTTCCTTTCTTATTTTTTACCTCTATCCAACCCCTTGGAGAATGGTGTGTGAGAATTACTTATAAATCAATACTCTAAATCGGGCTAGCCCCTTAACATGATGAAAATATTTAGATTCATGAATCCTTTTCATTCCTCCTATGGGAGCTTCACTGGAAACTATCTTTGTCATGAGAAGAATCTCTTTATATGTTTCTTCTTCTTGAACCTCTGAGGACATTTATAAATCTTCATTTTTTTCTTTTTTGATCCACCATTAATATCTTATTATACCTCTATCAAGGGTGAAACTTATATTAATTGATCATCTTCATCATTCAAAAGTGGGAGCTCATATGGCTCTTGAATTTTAGATTTGGGGGATGATCTTTTTTCCTTTTTGGATGAGCTCTTTATTGGGGACAAGAATCTTAGAGGTGGCCTATTTGAGTGCATATTGAACATTGAAAATCTATGTTTTTGTAATCCAAGATGTTATAATATAAGTCTTACTTGATGTAATAAATTCACATTCATATAAGTGACTATTAAAATGGTAATTAAATAGTAAAGTAGTTACATTGCAATGGTAGAACAACTACCTCACAAAGGATATCACATGGGATCAAGCCCATTGTATCAATTGATGACATTGTGATAAAAGTATATATTTTACATAGTTTGTTGAGTCCATTTCTAATCATGTTTGCAATCTTTCTCATGCATTTAGAAGTTTAACATGGTATAAGAGTGGGAAGGCTTGAGTCTTGTTTTCAGTGAGTGAGTTATTGATTATTAGGGTTTTGAGAGAAGCCATAGAA
>SNQJ01S0080657.1:83167-96403 GCA_010110895.2 Picea sitchensis | reverse complement strand
AGAATGAGGAAAGAAGAGGAATTATGACAGCCATATACACATTTGTAGATCTGAAATGAAATAATAGACAGCAAACCATAACACGCAGATTGATAACGGAGTTCGACACAACTTTGCCTACGTCTCCGGGCCTTTGTCTCTGTCGGGGAGGCTTCTTTATTTCTGTTCAAGAGCTCAAAAATACATCGCTGCAATTCCAAATGGCTACAAGACTGATCTGGTCATGTTCTTCCAGATCTCAAAAACCTTGCAAAGAAAACGGCACACAAAACGGACGTCCGAAGCTCCCAGAAATGGCCCGACAACGTCTACTCCTCAAAATATTCCCTGCATAAAAATGGCTTTGGCTTGGCTTCCCTTCAGCATAAATCTACTCTGATTGCCTTCCATGGCCTCAAATAGGCCTGGTTTATATAGATCTGAAGTTGGTTTTTCATCTCCAACTTCCTCCCAAAATTTGGGCTCCAAAAATGCCCAATATCTCCCAAAAATGGAGAAAATCCAATAATAATAGGCATATAATCAATAGAAAATACCAAACTATACAAAATAACCCACTGTATAAAAATTATTGGGTGCAGCCCCCAATATGCATGCTCTGGGTCATATGGAGTTAGCCATGTGGCCACGCGCCCATGCGCTGCCCCCCTCCCCGGCGCTAGCTCCTGGTCCTGTGGGTTATAGCATGGAATCACGGGCTAACAACTAACCGTCATAACTGCGCGCCCTGTTTTAGATTGAACCCCAGGTCACATGGCATTGTTGGCATGTAGGCATAAATCCACGGGCCAACCGTTATATAACCGCGCCATTTTTAAAACCCGCGCTCCCGGTTACATGGAAGGGTCATATGCCAATGCCAAGGGCTGGGGCTAAGCCCCGACCCTTTTCCTCGTCGAACCAACATTCAAACTAATTCAAATATAATTTCGGCCATTTGTATAACAAGAACCACAGGTCGGGCTGTAGGTTAGCCCAGCCTTGCCAGTCCGTTGCCCGGATGGGAGGTCGCGGGTTCGACCCCCATGCATGCCATACAAATTTTACCAAAACAATTAACCAACCATAGGGTGCCACGTGGCAGCCCATGACTGGGCCACATGGCACACCAACAACCAACCTGGACATGCCAAGTGTCAATCGCTGGTTCGTCCATGTCACCTACCACATCAACTACCGTACTTCCCTGTCATTCTTCCATGTCAGCTGCTGACGTCATCCGTTCCACGTGTCACCCTTACAGTGGTGACACGTGTCACCCCTGGATTGGTCTAGCTGTATGTCCGTACTGTGCTYCGTCACCTGCCACGTGTCGTCACCTGAGGCTKCCACGTGTTGTTTTTGGAAGCTGCCACGTCAGTTGTACGGACCGTACGGTCTATACAATCARCATGCCACGTGGACTGTACGGACTGTACAATCATCCCTTTTTTTTTGTTGCCTATTTGACTTTTCAGACAGAACGCGATATCTTGCTCATACAGAGCCCGTTTGATGAATTAAATATACCGTCAGAATCAGGAAGACGAGACAGATGCAATGGCGYTGGTTTCGTCACATTCCRAGCACTTTMATTTTTGAGCATTTTTAAACCCTGTCAGGCTTCTGGATCCGATTTCRGATCAGAAAAGTATTACAGATCTCTACCATATAATTACCTTTCACTTTCCTCATTCTACCTTTCTCGACCAAGACCTCCCCTTCAAAATTTTTAATGGAATTGAGATCCCAAATCTAAGGCACCTTCATGATTTTTGCTGCTAATTTAGGAAGATACTAACTAATATACAACAATGATTGATATACCATGTATCCCTCCACCATATATCCCTCAATACATGCTCTCTGTCTAACGAAAGTCTTTAATGAATTTAAGTGCCTCTCCACCATCCACATTGACCTTGTGTGTACAGGTCCACATATTTCAATCTCCTAAACTTGGTGTATGAGGTAGTGTTCTTGTGCATAGAAAAATGTGAGAGGTATATACTGTTGCATTCCGTATATTAGTCGAGGAATTTATCTCCTCCAATATTTTATATCTTCTTTATGGATTTATTTAGATGAAAACCACCTACACATGATATAACAAATCAAATCATAGGTTTCAACAACGATGTATATACATTGAAAGTAAAATAGATGTCAACAAGTTGAGCAATAATGATTTTGCATATAAATCATTAATATTTACCTCATGTATTTCCAAAGGTCATATATAACTTGTTTTACATTTTTTTCAAAGATGTCAGGGAGATATAGAGGTAGAACAAACTGTAACAACAAAGGGATCATTAATTTTTAGGAAAATAAAACCATATTATATTACTAAAATGTCGTATATTTACCCATATAGAAATATAGTCCAAAATAATTACCTTAATGAAGGTATGTCAGTCATGAGTTTTCACACCACCAAATTCACCTTTCTTTATTAAGATATTCTTTATGTTTGAATCAAATCTCGTGGGAAACTTAATTTTCTGAATGACCTCTTGTACACAATTTCTTTCCTGCTCTATAAATAACCATGGAAGAATATTTCAGTGTACTCCATTTATATTTGAATAAATCACATTTTGTAGTGCATGATTGGCTTCCTGAATGTCAATACCAATTTTGACATTTTTTTCTTTATCACTCCTTCCATCTACAATTCTCCACAATGTTTCTGTTACATTCTTCCTGATATACATTGTATCAAACAAATGAGCTATTTATAGGTGCTCATAGTAGGGAAACCTATTGAATTTTATAGGGTAACTTTTCATTCCTCGTGGAATCCCATTAATTCCATGATGACATTTTTGAAAAATAATTAATGAGATTACAACAATAATTGTTGGATACAATAAACAAAATTTGATACAAATGAAAATTGTAAAACATTAACATATATGCATAAACATAGACTAAATGCTTTTTTTTGTAAGTTCCAAGGATTTTGAATATTATAAAGAAAAAATACATACAAAAGATGTCAAGGTCGCTTGCGAGGAGGCTTCCCTCTTATTAGTCATGAGGAGGAAAAACGTACCAGTTCAAGCCCACCCTTGAGAGGGAAACCGAGCCTCTAAAGTCTAAAGATAATTTCATGTCCATGGGTGGGAAACCAGGCATACAAAAAACACAAAATTGATTCAAAAGAGACATGTTTGAAAGGCTGAAGAGGAAAAGTAATAACTAAAAACACGCTAGATGAAATTTGCTAAAAACTGGATCATAATGAAGGCAAGAAAACCTGAAGGAGCTGAATTACTTGAGATGGAGACTGGAAGTTGCATCTTCAGGCTTCTCCTATATGATTAAACAATGGTAGGCTACTGAGTCCGAGGAGTTATTTGTAAGTTCTTTTACAGTGAGGGGAACCAACTTGCGGAGAGAGGAGGGCCTTTCCATTTCTTGATACACCACCTGATTCCTCTTGTAGACCGAGGAGTGCCCAATTCCAACCAAAGAATTCTTGTGTTGAGTGGATGAGGAGGAGTTAGGAGAGGATTTTCTCTCATTCCATCCACCAAGAGAGTGCATTAAGACCCGAGCCTACATATTTTTAACTATCCAATAGTGTTTCCTCCGAGTCTGATCTCTCTGTCCCACGAGTTGTTGAATTTTGATATATTCCTCCCACTCATCAAGCATGTTCCTTAGGTTCCTTGGAACAGAGTGGTCATAACCATTCTTATTCATTCCTCGTGTTCTAGTGCATCCACGTCTGTGCTCTCCTATTTATCATTGAGGGGTAGCCCACATTCTTCTAGGCATGGTTTCACCAGGAGGTAGACCTGTATGATGAATTTACCTAAATTTTAACCTTATGCTGAGAGAACCACACTCTGTGGAGTGAATTCCCACAACACAGAGAGGAGGCAAACCATTAAGAGAATTATCCTTTCTGAATGACTGAGGAGTGAACGTAGTAGTGAGACCATACCAGGTAGAGCATATTCCATAGCTTGTCGGGGTTGGAATGTTTGTTTCCCTCTCTCACAGGTGCTAAAAACCAAATCCGGGATGACATGATTTCCATAGTACTTAGCATTAACCATCACAGATGAGGAAAGTCTAGGCCATTAAATGGCCTCGACCTCGAGTGTCACATATAGTTAATTCACATGGGAGGGTGGCAACGTTGAGCTCATGTGGCTAGTAGATGGAAATTTTCTTCTAGATCCCATGCTTGATTATGGGTATTGAAGTTCACCCGGATCTGGGGCACATAGAATAAATGCTTACCTTGACGGTTAAATCTATTATAATCCAACTTCCATAGGTGAGGTGTAATTCTTCGTGTTTTTATTCCAATCTCTTCTTTCAAATTAAAAAGATGTTTTTCTATAGTTCGATACCTATGGTTCTTAGGGAGGAAGTTCCTATACTCATCAAATACCTCCTTTCCTATACTTCTTGAATGACACGATTTCATCCTAGGACCACAAACAGGACATGCAAATTTACCCTTTGTTTGAAGACATGCAATATTATATGGATTAATGTCAATATTATTTATATAGAGAGGAATTAATATTTAATAAACATGCATCATATTTTGATAAATGTATATACTATTAAATTGAATCAGTATATGTTAGCCTCGGGGCATCATGAATTGTTAATGTAAGTATTCCATGGAATTGAAATTTCATTTTCCCTACTGATCTAGAGATGTCATACATAATGATGCCAACCCATAACTTTAGTATCTCATTGACAAGAGGATCAATATATAAATTCATATATTTCCATTGGTACTTACCTAATTGGGTGAAAGTACACATAATTACTACCTTGTATATATATAAGTAATTATGCAATGAATACAAAAAATGAAATACAACGTTCAAACCAATTTTGTAAAACAATACCTGGAAAAATCATTGCCAACATTGTGTGCTCCCTCTTTATTGACATCCAAGGAGGTAGGTTATTGTTTATAAAACAAATAGGCCACACTGAGTAAATAGAAATGAGCTCACCAAATGGATTGACATCGTTAACTTCTAATGAAAGCCTAACATTATGAGGTTCTTCTTTAAAAATTGGCCATATTTCTTCGATGTTCCTAAATGCAGAACCATCTACAAGCATTCGAAGAAAACCATCTTCACTTATGTATCGTGTATGGTAATACATAAATTGTGCAATTCGTTGGCACCTAAAAAATCATTGCAAACATGGAATTATCAGAATATGATGAAGAACCTTGTGAGGCACCTTTTTTGTTACTTGATCGGTTTGATATCTACTGATTTGACATTGTGGGAATTTTGTTTCCAATGCATATTGTCCATAA
This sequence comes from Picea sitchensis, assembly GCA_010110895.2. Classification (NCBI taxonomy): domain Eukaryota; kingdom Viridiplantae; phylum Streptophyta; class Pinopsida; order Pinales; family Pinaceae; genus Picea; species Picea sitchensis. The sequence goes on along the minus strand of SNQJ01S0080657.1, from coordinate 91,110 downwards.
TATATAATATGATCATTCAAACATGCATCAATATCCCGATACGCCATTCCAATATGTTTCAGAATGAGACACATCTCTCGGTATGTTAGAGGTAAATTATTTGACGGTGGTAAGAAATATTCACCTAACAAAATACAACATAAAAAAAAAAACTAGTTAATGTAAATAATAGTAATAAAATATTTTTCATCCTTAATTTACACGTTAATTGACATTAAAAGTAGATAAAAACAAAGTCGACCTTTATGTATAATATGTGACGAATTATATTACATATCTTAGGATCTATGTGAGACAAGTGTTTGAAAAAACATTCAATACCTTCAAGTTCACCAATAACATTATAGCAAAGATAATATTTGTTCTTGAGCCTTCATAAAGGGGTTGTTCTTCCTTCTAAAGTAAAGGTACATCATAAATATCATCATCGTTTTCCTCATCGATAGGAGAAAAGATGTCCTAGATCAATCTATTTGTCCCATCATATGGCTCAACAATATTATTGGTGTCATCTTCTTCCATAGGAATGACTTGATTTTCAATATCCATATCATCTTCCACATCTTGTACAATAATATTTATACTACTACTTGGCAGATATTTATCTGGAGAAAAACACCTTGGAGGACTTATCTTTACAATTACAAAAAATCAATAACATTAGTGTATATAAAAAATATTACAACAAAAGAAATTTTTATAAATAGAATCAATACAAATACATATATGATGAATAAATTACCATAGGACGAAATGTATGCCCCCCTTCACAATGTCCATATGTAAAACAATGTCTTTCAACTATTTTCCTTACAAGTCTTCTTCTTTTCAAGACCCTGCATTGATTGCAAGGAAATACCATTTCCCATCAGTACCAACCCGTGCCTCCCATGCAAACCTTAACCTATAAATAATCCTTTGACTCTCTTCAGGCGTTGTAATTGGGATTTCCTATATTTACAACAAAATCCAATGAAGAAATATAAGTGCATTAATATGCAAATTATATGTTCTTACAGTACAAATGTCTTCAAATTACATTGACCCCATATGTACTAGAGAAGTAATCCATTTTTTTCATATATTTATTAAAGGTTTATAAAAATAATCAACAATTAATGAAATCAAAACCATACATTTTTACCACATAAGTTCCAAATCTTGACTATAAACAAGTAATAAAATCAAGCAATAAAAGAGAACTACACCAGGACAAAGTGTGTAGTAATTAAATGGAATTGAGTAGACATGTTCATACATATTTCCTAGGGAAACATTTGTGTCCCGAAATGAAAGAGATTTTAAGGGTTAGGGATCCAATCCGGGTGTTTAAAAAAGAGACAAAGTATTCTTAAAAATCTGTAACCTTCAAAGTACAAAATCAGAGTTGTGCAGATAAAAAATTGGATTTGAGGAAAGTAGCACATAGTAAAAAGACTAATAAATCATGCAACGAACAATGAGCATAAAAATATTTTATAACCATCACACCTACAACAAAATTGTCAAAAACACTAACCTTCGTCAATCTTTCGACGAATGTTGACTATGTCAAAGTTGACCAAGTCAGTGAAGTCAGTGATCATTAAAATGTTTTCAAATGGGTAGTCAGAATCCTCTATATTCGTCAATCTATCGACGAATGTTGCATGCACATTTTCTTGTAGAATTTAGAGGTACATGAAGGAAGTTTGTTTCCTGTATGAGAACTACAACCATGGAAGATTCCCAAGGGTCCTACATTCATGAAGAGGAGTCCATAGGGATACATGTCAGCATGGGAAATGTTGAGACATAGTCTAGTGGAAGAAGAGGCAGGTATGAGTCTGTAACTATGAGAAGTCTATATATAGAAGTGCAGAGCTATAGAGATTATAATGAAAATATTGTGAAATCTAAATAAGAGATACTACAGAGCTTGAATATGTTGCAGAGGTAAGCCAATAAAGACTCTGGCACAAACAAAACAACTAGTGCTAGACAAGTGACAACATCTAGATCCCATAGCATAAGAGATGAGTATGGGAATGACATACAATCAAGGAGTATAAGAATGTGCCATCATTCCCCAGGGAAAACCACTAGGAGAGCTCATGCAAGTTCAAGTCCAAAGAGTAGCCCAAGTGTGTTTCCTATCAAGAGACGAAGGAGAAGGCTTGAGGGATACATCTTGCAAGGTGAACTTAGGAAGATCAAGACACAAACCTTCAATGGTGAGAATAGGAAGGGAGAAGAGGCCAAGGCCTAGCTATTTGAAATGAAGAAATATTTCTAGCTACATGATTATCCCTCTAGGGTAGAAACAATAATTTCAACATACCACTTGCAAGGAAAGGAAACCATGTGGTGGGATCATCATAAGCAAGAAAAACACCTTGATTAGAGGAAGGTTTCATGGAGCTAGTTCGAAGGATATTTTCGATAGAAATATTTTTTTGAGCATAACTATGAAAGGAAGATGAAATATTTATTTGAATTAAATCTAGGAATCATGACAATGGATGAGTATGAGAAGTGGTTCTTTGAGTTTCTCAAGTATGTGGAGTTCATAAAGTATGAGAAGGTAAAAATCCAAAGGTTTATAAGTGGGTTACCCTCCTTCTACAATGACAAGATACGATATGATAACTCCAAAACTTTGGAGGATACCAAAAGGAGAAAAAATCATCTTTATGAGCAAAGCAGAGGGAGGTCAATCTTCCAAAAAGATTGGAATGAAAATATGAAATGAAACAAGGATCAGAGGAAGAAAGGATTCAATCCACACTTTTTCAAGAACAACTCCCAATAAAATAACCAAGGAAATTCAACCAAAAATTAGCACAAGATAATATATTCATTCGGGAAAAGGCTAAGGAAGAAACCTACATAATGTTGGGGATGTGATGGAAATAACTTGTGTAGGGACTTCTCTCACAAAGGAGAAATAATGAGGACTATGCACAACATTTAGAAGGCTAAATAATTTGAATATGTGGGAGGAAACATGCCAAGGATTTATGTAGCCTTGGCCAACAAGAAAGTAGAGTATCAATCCCCCATGATTGAAGTGGAAGGTAAGATTGATAACCAACCCATAACAATTTTAATTTATTATGGATCTAGCCATAATCACATAAACTCTAGCATTATTGAAATATGTAGGGAGGGTCGAAGGGATGGACATTGTGCATGTTTCCTCATTTTCTCCTAGCTATACTTGTTTTTCCCAGTTCAATGCATTGGGTGCATATTTCCATCAATGCTATCATGAACCTTCAAGGCTCAATCCTCTCATTCACTTAATAGGAAAACCATTTATTTTGTATTTGGGGTATCTTTTCCCGAATCTTGTTTACTTCTTGGACTGTGGTCTGGAATCGTGAACTTGGGTCAACCAACCATTCATTGAATTTTAGAAGATCGATTTGGCTCATTTCTTAGATGGATTCCTAAATAACTTCCTTGTTCTTTTTGGAGCTTTGCTGGTTCATTTCTATCTCAATTTTCCCTAGGGCTTCTGAGATATTATTCCCCTCAAACTCAATCATTTTTTTTTAATGATGACAATGCCTCTAGATAATCCTCTTTCACCTCTCTGGAAAGTTTCTTTCCTTCTCCTAGATTTGTTTCCCATACCTTTAGGGCCATTTATACCCTTACTTGTTTAGAATAAAAGAGAAGAGGAAACTCAGGGACATTATCTTTCTGCATCAATATGAGAACTTGTTGAAACTTAAACCGTGCTGAGGAGGCCTCTTTTTCCTTGACATAGATAGACCTCTTGCCACTGTCTGGTATGCCACTTCTCTGCAAACCAACCGGTCGAGTAAAAATTGTGGGAGAACATAAGGAGGAACCAAGCAACCAAAAACTATGATGTAGGATAAATTCTCCTCAATGAACCAATCTGCGAGCTTGCCTAGGTTTCCCATAATTCTCTCTGAAATATGGGGAGTTGGGTGACCATAAATGTCTACGTCAAAAGGCACTGCGACACTGTGAAATATTTCATAAAAGAAATATTTGGCTTTCTCCTCCGATAACTTGGAGTGATAAAAATGAATAGGTTTAGAACTAGCCGAGGTCCAACTCCAATTCATCAGGGGAAAAGGGGTCACGAAACAGATGGAATCCATCACATATTCTGACATGTAAAAAGGAGCAGGCTACCCTTTTGATTTCACTATCTTATAATCAACGATTTCTTTGGCCAAATTATCCGACATCATTTTGGCCCAATTGAAAGTGTAACCCTCAACTACCTCGTTCATGATGGCTACCCACTCCACCGATAAATGTGTAGGGATCTTCTCTTAGAGCATGCGACAGAGCATCATGGCTACATACGACATATGAGCATCTAAAGACTATTTGGCGTACGTACCATGAGCATCGGTTTTGAATTTCTCCGGATGTTCCCACCATGTCTTGATTATATCATGATCACTCATGGCGTATTGGATGCATTCTTTTCTCTCGAAATCTAGAAGGAATGCAACATTGTAAGTGTATTTGAGAGTAAGAGAGAGTTTGTACATTACTTGTAGGTGTTCTGGTCGGAAAGAGCCGATGGAAACCTGCTAGTGGTTGATGATTCTCCTGGTATGGATGTCAACGTGTTTCAAGGCCTGGCTTATCATATCATTGTAAGGCATGATTCTCGGCCATGCTATTATCTTGTGCAGCTCTGATTGTGCTATATGTCTAATCTTAGTTGTATAAGATTCACCATCTTCCTCAACAGAGTCTTCTGGATAGTTGATGATTTCATGTTACAGGACCTCAAAAACTTGCGTCCAGGTTTTAATGGCGTCTGTGACTCACGGAGTAGTGTCTGATAGAACATTTGCATTCGAGTTTGAATCCTCACCCGCTGCATCAAGCATTTTTTCCATTTTTCACGGCACCATAATCCTCAAGGAAACATAGTGAGGTTACCTGTTACATCAGAATTATGTGAGTTATTTACTAGATAGAACTGCTAATTGCGAGTGGTGAAAATGATTTTCAAATTGAAGTTATTTAATTCAAACAAAAGTTTATCAATCTTCATATAGCCTCACTGATGAAGAATTTATTAACCTTAACAGAATTGACTACCTCGCGATTCAAAATATTCGTTTGAAATCATTACCCTTAATCAACCATAAATTCCATCAATACTTTGACGATTCGCATTTGGGAGCTTTGGATGCGACAGGGTGAAAACCTCCCTTATCCTGAACCCGCGGAGGAGTTGATCTCTGGAAAATTTCTTTTAAATCTTAATTAATCACGTTTAAAATGTTGTATCAAATTCAAGTGTTTCAGAAGTTTGGAATTCAGGGGTTTTGAATATAGCACAAAGGAAATTTCCCGAAATCCGAAACTGCGAAGTAATTAATTAACTCTTAATTGCGATTAACTTTCGTTATTAAATGTTTTATTAACTCATTTTTACTCTTTTGAAAGGTCCAATACTTCGACATTTTGAAACTTCGATGATCTGTTGACTCACTCTTTTTTAAAATCCTGAAGGGCCATCTCCTGGAGTGGTGTGGCAGAGATAATGTCATTCTGGATGACGTGTCAAGAAAAGAGAGGTGCCACATGTCACTCGAGAGCATGTGAATCATCCAACGGAAATTTCAAAAATAAGTGCCACGTGTCATCTCATGAAATATTTAAAATACATGTGTCCTATGACTCATGTTCGTGAGTTCTTTAGGATTTAGCACGATTTTTTACTTTCAGTTTTCAGAGCTTCGGGGTTTCTACTATTTAGACTTGTTGGAACATCCAAAGCGTGGAGCTCCGAAGCGACCGTTAGAGATTTACCCTTTAAAACTCAGGCGACTCCGAAACTTCGGAGACCGTTAGGGTCACTAGATCAAATTAAGAAAACTCATCGACGATAGATATTGTGCGTGGTTTATTATTAAATAACAAGAAATGAATTTGATTTAAAATTAAAAGGCCATTTTCCAAACTTTTTCTTTCTTTGGGTAAAATTTTATTCCTAAGAGGTGAAAAATATAAAACTCAAAAGTTCAAAATTGTGTGTGTTCCAACATAGGCTCCATCTCGGGATTGTGGCTCCCTGTGGGGTGCGAAAGAACAATAGACCAAGTGCCTTTATTGGGTAAATGGAGTCATTATTTCATTTTTGAAAAACATTTTCCAGTTTTATATAAGAATTAGTCATTCATAGAAGAACAAACTTAACCTAATCTCAAGAACCTTCGAAACATACTCAATGATTTATCTTAATTCGAGCTATTTAAAGTTCCCCTTTATTAAAACTGATTTTAGAATTGTTTAAGATAATCAAAATAGATTTAACTGAAATATAAAACTTAGACCGACTTCGTTTGCATCAAAGTTAAGGAGATGTAACAATCTATTTAGGGAATCCCTAGTTGGTTCAGGGTGTAAATATCACCAGAAAGAGAACTAGATGACAAAGTATGTTATATGGATATGTATGACAGCCTTACAGATATCATAGATATTTCTTCACTGTTAAGCCCTAAATAGTGGCTCATTACCCCTTAATTGGGGCATATTACATTAGTAATGTTATTTTATTTATGTCAGCTTTAGTCCATTAGTTGTAATTATACCTCCTAGTCTCCTATATATACCAAGGAGACATTTTCATTTGGAATCATCTTGTAATTGGACTTTTATGTGGGAATAAGGAGGTTTACCCCTCAAAGAGGCTTATTATATGAATTTATACATTTTTCAAGGCGTTGAGTACCTATTCTGAGGTTTTTCTATGCTATATTGATATTTGGTTCTTAACATATGGTATCAGAGCTCAAGGTCTTGGGGTTTCACTGCTACATCTGAGACACATTGGAATTTTCGCTATAACTTTTTTTCTACAATGTTTCGAAAGGAAAAACTTGGAGGATATTTAGTAGACAGATCAAGGCACATTGGATTAAAATTGCATCTCCTGAGTCCTTATAATTTCGTAGATACAATTTGTGTAAGAAAGGTTCCTGGAATCATCTTGAACTGAGTCATTGCGGAATTTTCGCTATAATTTTTTTTATGTAATGTTTCAGACCCTGAACTCCGGAGGCCATTCACATAAATTAGTAAGGTATCTGTGGTAAAATGTTCCTCTTCTAGGTCATCTTAAATTTGTATATATGCCCTATGGAAGATAGGGTATCTGACTAGTCCTATTGACTAGTCTCAAGAAGGTGTTCCGGGTAAAACAATCATAAACTCTTCCTAGAGTATCCAAATTGAGTGAGACTAGTGGCATTGGATAGTGGACAACTTGTAGTATTTCGGGTATGAGTTTCAGAATTTTATATCAATTATTTTGTGCGGGGCACACTATACAAGTGAGATCTCCTGGAAAGGAAAAAACTCAACAAGTTGTGGGGAAGTTACCGTAAATTCCACTTGGCACATCCAATTTTGATCAGACCTGTGGCATTGCAAATAAGAAATATTAGAGAACTACAAAAAAAGAAGTTTCATACCTAGAAGGGCCGAAAACTTTGGAGATATAGCAGAATAAATATTTTCTAGTAGAACCACCTCAAAATCAAGGTTCAAAAGTGATACTTGGCCAACATGCCACCCAAAAAGGGAACTTCTACCCCAAATAATCTTCCAGACAGTCCTACTTGGACTCTTGATGAAGGTGAAGAAATGCGTAGGGACATAAATGAATTAAAAAATAAGACAGTGACAAAAGATGAACTGGAGGCAATAATGGATACTAAGATGGATGGTTTAAAAATGGAGATCATGGAAGGAATGAAAAATTTCCTAATAGAGAGGACACCTGAAAGTGAAAATGTGTCCCATGAAATTCATGATGAGGACACAATGAAGATGAATCAAGAATGGAGAAACTCCAACTTTGGGTTAAAGACCAAACGCGTTCCTAAGATCAATATGAGGAAGTTTGATGGCAAGGACCCAATCACATGGATACTTCAGATGGAGCAATT
>SNQJ01S0080657.1:50534-61300 GCA_010110895.2 Picea sitchensis | reverse complement strand
AGAGAAAGTTGTCGAAGACCACAAATTTTGATAGGGTTTAACTCCTTGAAGATAAGATATAATCCAATCAAAATGATGCACAACATAGTAACATAAATAGTATTTAAGAGATACAATTAATTTATGTAGCTACTCCCATGATGAAACCAACTTGGGGAGAAGGTAGAACTTTGGAATAGATAGCATGTTTTGAAGGAATTGACCATATCCATACATATTTTCACTTCCTCATGGTAATTATTTAACTTAGCGAAATAAAAAAAATACCAATTGGAATCCACTTGGCTCTAGAAAATAATCAATGGTCAAATAAGATAATAAACCACAAAAATATTTCCATGGTCTTACAACCCCTATTGAGAAGACACTAGTGAGGCACGACTGTAAGAAGTAATGCTAGTTGAAGGATCAAATCATTATAAAGGATTTTGAGGGAGGTAATAGGACACACTAGCTACTAATACTATACTCCCAAAGCAATTCATAAACTATAAGAATCCTATGAATTCAAGTCTTTAAGCAAGAGAGATATTAGGAAGCAGAATTCTCATACCATCAATATGCTCAAAAATTTCTTAGCAAAGATGAATAGAGTTCTATAATTAATCAGAAAAGCAACAAGTACATTTGATCCAAGAAGTATAGTATTGAATTCACAATCCCCAAAAATCCTAAGGGGGTCCCAACATCAATCCTATGGACACTTGTCCACTCAGACTAGAAGAAAATTGTTGTCTAAGAAACATGAGAGACTTCAAATTTCACACAGTTCAAGAGATTAATGATAGTTAGAAGACTCAAGTTCATAAGAAATATAGAAAAAAAGAAGAAAAGAGGTAACTGAAGGCACCAATGGTTGACTTCATAAACTTATACCTCCTTAGATAATTAAGGATCAATTTATTTTTTGACTTCACTAAACAAACACCCTATATTCAAATTAGCTTATGTGCAAAGTTAGGTTAACAACTTTCAAAATTAGAACATGAGTACAACAAAATAACCTCCTAAGGAGGGGCCTATTGCCTCCATTCTTTTGCCTTAGGGATCCTATCGTTAGGGAAACCCCTCTTGAGTTGGAGAAGAGCCAACCAAAAGTGAGAGGAAGAGCTATTGTGGTCCTAATTTGAACAAGACTAGCCCTTTGATGCTTGGGACTTTATATCATGTGGGAGTGTTAGATTTTTTTGTAACACATAGTATTTCATGCACTCAAACTACCTTTAATACATTACAACAATATCAATCCTAGTGACGCGAAGCACCATGTTTTTGTCGAGTCCTTTCACCAATGCTATTATGTCCTATTATAGAGATTTCAGCTGATGTCAAATTCCTAAACAACCTCTAGAAACTATATGAAACCCACTTAGGAGTCAAGCCCACTTTAAAATAGTTTTCCACATATCATAAAGAGATAAAAAGGTGGCTTAAATTTTTTTACTTGGTACAAAATTACTGAGTGTCTTTAAGAGATGATTAGATCAACCACCTGGTGCACTATTCCAAAGAGTTTCCATGTGCAAGTCCTCCAATAGTAGTAGGAACTACTGCGTTAAGTTCATATACTTTACCTACAGTTTAAACCGTGGCTTTTTAAAGTGAACTAAACTCCCATTTAGTTCATGTAAATTGAAGTCAAGTTAGTCACTATGTACATACAATAAGATAATTTTATTAATATCCAACAAATGTCCATAAATAGGTCAATGGGACTGCTACACAAAACAGTGTGAGATACAATACAAAGTGGGAGTGCAAAGGACCCTCCTAGAAAAACATGACATAAGAAAATTTACCCTAACTGTAAAATACCTAAAACTGTATGGTATTTCTGAATACTTGAATAATCTTTGCACTCAAGCATTTTCCAATAGTTCATGAAATGTTCTCAGAATGCTCTTGAATTCTAAAATTGTATTATTTTTTTCTATATTTTTATTTCTGCAATATTTTATTATTGCATTGTTCTTCATTTGCATAAACATACTGGGGCTATCAGTGCAGGGAACACAACATTCCTGAAGTAATTCTCTTGTATCAAGCTTAACCCCTTGCCTCCTAGAGAAGTGCAAAGCCATCCTAGGGAGTTGATATATCTAAGGACATGATAGTCACAGAGAGATAAGAAGATAATATTACTAGTTGGAGCTATAAGGAATTCTAAGAGAATCTTTCTACAAACTTATACTTCCATAAACAAGTTCTCTCTCTTATTCCTTTCCATAGTTAGATTAATTTTATTTATATCATAATCAATGAATATGTAGGAAACACAATAAGAATTAATCTCACCTTAGACAATGGATTAAGGAATGAAATTTGTTTGTGTTTTGTTTTGGGATTTAATAGGTAATATGAAAGAATATCTCTATGTTCCCTATATTTTTTACTATAAAATTTAAATAGGGTAAATAAGCTATGTTATGACTCAAACTACACAAACTAAAATTACAACATAATACATCTTAAAATAGTCCTAAGAGCACCCCTCTCTAATCTGCTACAAAGATTTCTCTTCAGTTCTTGCTTTCTAGAGATGTTATTGTGTGTGCTAACATGCCTTTATTTTGTCTCAACAAAATGCATTGCTTCTGGAAGTCTATTACAGGAATGTAAAAAACTACCTCTATGCTCAGGTTAACCCAAAAAGTAAACTTAACAGTCTTTCAATCGATCCAAAATGATGCTAGGAAGGTTGACTCATAATCCTCATTGCCATGCTAGATCTACAATATGTTTCCATGAATTTTTTTCTTCCTTTTATCTATCTTGCCACCTGACATCTACCCAAGATGCATGAGACAAACCAAAAGAAAGTGTGTAGGTACTCGAAGATGGACTTCCATGGTAGCACCTTTCACAATGCCCAAGGCACCTATTCACAACTCTCAATGTATGCCACAATGCCCTAGGCAAGGAGCTACAACACCCAAGGAAAAGTTCTCCTCTAAAGATTCAATGTGTACTGGTTGACCTCATAGGAATGTGTGTCAAGCAAGGATGCTCTGACCTTTTACTTTCTTGGCATGGTAATTAAATTCTAAGTGTGTTCCTTCAGTTGTGCCACTAAATTCCATCTAAAGTAGATCTCAAATGGAAGACATGCAAAAATGGTTATAAACAATAAAAACTTTGAATGTTCTCATAGAATGTGCAATCCGTGGTCCATTTGCCAACCTTTCCTTGGTTGTTTGACCAATCCACACCTCAAAATACACATTAAAACCACTCAATAGGTTGATCACTCCAGATATAAAAACCATATGTATTCATAACAATGAGTATCTCACCTTTCTTGAGCGCTCTTCCTACCATGGACAATATATCAACTGCTTTCAAGGATTAACATACCTGAAGATGGTGATGCGAGTGAAATATGGATACTGAAACAGTCTTAAAGTAACTCATCTCTTCTTCCTCACATGAAAAATGTTTTGACTGTTGTATATTGTTGTTCCAATGGGCTGGAAATTTGTCCTAACCTGATCTGTACATTGCTTGCAATAACTGCTAGTGATGTGCCCGGTTGGCAGGTTGCTTGTTTGTCATCATCCTAGGGAGGGAACCCAACATATTAGGCCTTAGACTCTGCTGGACATAGATCATGTCTGCATCAAGAAATTCTCAGAGATCCCCCTTTATAGTACTGATAAATGTTTCTTCCTTCAAGCTTAATAAATTTCAAATCAAATCCTTCATTGAGCTTGCATATCCATTCTGATTGTATTGATCTACTACAAATTATAGTCAATCCAAAATTCATACATGGATGATGCCTTAGTGTTGGTATTATGGCATTTTTTAGGGTTCAAAATATCCTCTTAAATTTTTGAGCATCTATAGCATCTTCATGCTTGCATTGTCAAATCTCTTTGATCATTTTCCTATGTCATAGGTTTTTATAAAACTTCATCAAGTCTCATGAAAACCTGTTATAAAATTTTGATTGGACACCTTGTGATCCTTGCTTCTGACCTACATTCCAAAAGATTTGTTAGTATTGCCTAAAACCCTAGTTTTATGCCTCTTTAGATTTTCGAAAAAAAATTATATTTTTTATTTTGTAATTTTTACCAAAAAGTGGTGTGTACTTGAGTGAACTAGGTCTAATCCTAAGCTAAGTCATTTCACACACCAAAGTCCACATTTCAAGTGCATATACTAGAGTTCACAACCAATACAAGCTGATCCACAAGTCAACATACAAGCCCAACGCAAGTGCCAAGACCACACTCCACATGTCTCATCGATATTGTATGAAACCATTGACATATTTAAAGGTCCTCATACCTCAAAAAACTGATGAATTTTGGATTTGTGCTATTGAGTGGATATTAAAACATAGTTTTAAAACAAAACTCTCCCCATCAGCTATTAGATTCGATGAGCTGCTAGGTGCTCACGATTTTGCAGATGTCGACAAGATTTTCTGAAGGTGAATGGTTATCCAGCTCCTAGAAGACAGATCCAAGTGTTGAGATTTGGTGTTGAAAGGAATCGACGACGCAAAGATTTAGGTGAGGAAAATTTGGAGCAAGTGGCATATTTCATTCAAGTTGTTGGGTTATATGAGGACACAATCCTTCAAAAGAGAGCTCGCCTACATAATCTCGTCAAGGTTAGTTAGAGGTCATTTAAAGTTATCTTGACAATTCAAATTGCAAAATTCACATGCATTTGGTGATCATTCTAAACTTTCATGAGTTGTCAGTGAAAACAAAGATAAATACAAAGGACGCACTACAGACTTTTGGGAAATGCTCTGTTTTTCCCATATCATCATTTTTCAGGTATGAAGGTGTCTCAAAGGGTTTCAAGAGATTGTCTAATTGTTTTGTATCTTGGGAAGCCTCTTGCACAACCAATGCATGTCAACCAAAGGAAAAAAGACAAGTATGCAAAAGCACAGTTAGAACTCCAAGCATTAAAGGAATCAAATTAGAAATTGTGGAAGAAAAATGATGTACTAACACAAGTGATAAATGGGGATATGGATGATCTTGGTGAATAGTTTACTAAACTGAATAAAAACGTAAGAAAGAAAGACATACAAAGAGCACAGTTAGTGAACATGTATACGCAGAATATCAGTCTAAGATCAAGAAACAAGAAACTAATAGAAGATGCCTATTTGGCAAAGAACATGTTGGGCAAAGAACATGTTGAGCAAAGAGAATCTGGCAATCTTTCTGAAAGAAACTTCTTCTCCTAATCTTGTTGTTAAAGGAAGTTGATAAATGGTGTTCTAATTAATGTTTCATTTTTTTTTTAAGACAAGTTCTTACTGTCCATTTTGGTTCTCACCAGGTTGGACAACAATTTTAGCATTTTTTCATATGATGACCCTATTGACAATACACTTTGTTTTTGCATATGATGACTAAACCCTAGTTTTGAGGATGGAATGGAAGGAGATCAAACTAATCAAAGATCTAGGTTTTGAAGGTTGTACAGGTCATAGCATGAATTATCAGGTCTACAACAACTTCCCCCAACACTTGGATTATCTACTAAAGTCACTCTCCAACTCATTTTTCTCACAGACAGTCATACACATCGAGTCTCCAACGCAAATCATGTTTTCCTAGTGTATTGCGCTGCAAGTTCACCTAGATTTCTGTAATCAATCATTGAATGGGTGTCTCAGCTGGTGATATTCGAGGATATAGGTATCCTACACTTATTAGGAGGTTCAGGTGGAGCCTTTAAAGATCAAAAAGAAAGATATGGATCGACTCCATAAAAATAGGATCTAGATCTTTAGTTGTTGTATTTGGTTTGATTTAGAGATTCTATTGATTTTCGATCCATTTATTTGGAATCTGATAACTATTGTGTAAATATTATTTAATCCCATAGATGCCACAAACATAGGGGTTCAAATTTTTGGACTTGGTCTACATCTCTTGTAATAGAATCATTTTCAATACGTATTGAAACATGAGTTTCTTTCACTGCAGACTGTCTCGTTTTCCATCTCTTGTCTTTTCTTGTTTATGACAAAATGTTATGTGCATTGATTATGTTTCTCTAATGAAAGATGACTGCCATCTCATCACTTCATTGATAGACCAATCTTATATGAAATTTTTTATTGTCATAGTTGATCATTCACATGTGTAATCGTGTATATGGGATTCTATTGATGTGATAAGTCTTCTCCATACTTTCATACCTTGATTAAACTTCTAAATAAGTATAGTTGAAATCCTTTTGTATTTGAGTGAATTCATATGTACTTTGAGTGAATGAGATCATATCAAGTCATCCAAATTGATTAAGTTTATACATTATTCAAATCATTTTAAGTTACCTAGCTCATTCCCTTTACAGTCAGGGAAAGACTCTTGGAGTGATAAAAACAACAATTACATCCACAACATTCTTCATTCTATTTGCTACTAAAATTGATAATTAAGTGTTGTTGGATGGCATCAAGATTACGAGATTAAAAAAAATGAACCACCCCTGATGCATTCAGTCAGTTCTAATTTTACTAGAGTCCATGGCAGCTTATCCTCAGATTTTTCAAAGTCTTTTCTCTGCCTACCAATAGCTTCCAATGTGTATAGGATTCCTTTCCGGGTACTTTTCTTCCCACAATATATGTCTTTTTTAGCTGTTGTCTGATGATGAAACAAGTTGTAGAATTTGTCAATAGAGTACTGATATAGTGTTGTAGACTATTGTCTTCCTATGGGTTTGCAGGGTCTACTCTTATGCTGGAAATAGTGCTTATGATGCTATAGATCAATCATGAAACTTTGTTGGCAAATCAATATCCAAGTTCCCTCAAATATGCACTAAGTACAGGTCAAAACTCAAGGTGAGTAAGGTTCATAAGAAAAATTCAAATACCACAACCTCCAATGGTAGATAGATAGATAGATAGATAGATAAAAGTAGGTTAGGATAGAAAATAATACATGAATAGGCCACACTTCTTTCCATTATATGAAGGAGAGTGTTCTAATAGGAACGAAGTTCAATCCCATCAAAATGCGCTTGAAATCATCTAGTGAACAAGGGTGATAAATTAAAACGAGGGGCATTCAATTACCAATATGAAAATGTCCAAATGAATCATATGGGCATAAGAAAACCATAACCATCAACCAAAGGCATGTAATGTGAAGAAACCACAAGATGGTCCTCCCATCAATGTCATATCATAGCATCAAAATCATATCACCTCTATCCATATTTTCTAGTTGTTGTATGGTATTATTGTGTTGTATTTTGAGAAATTGAGACTTAAATTGTTGGTCAGAAATAATTTTTTCATGCCACAATAAAGAAATTTGTCTACCTCTACTTTCTACTTCCCTCCTTGACTTTTCACTGGTTATCCATCCAAGGACTTCTTACCTTGCTTCCTCCAACTAGTATAGGAGGTCTTGTACATTAGTATCATCACTTCTTATATTAGTTTCTTCTTGGGTCTCTTCCATGCCCATAGAAATACTGGAAGGAGGGATTTATTTCCTGCTATATGTGGCAGGGATATGTGGAGGATTTGTTAGATCTTGTGCCACCATTATCTCAAACATTGGCTCAATCTCTCCATTGAGCCACCCGATGTATTGGATGTCACTCAACATTGAATAATTCCCAATTATGGAGAATGTTGTTTGGTATCCCTATGGAAAAATCTACCACATAGGCCCGAGGGTAGATTTGTATTATCTACAAATATTCCCATAGGGAAACTCTTCCCACCATCTTGTGGGTAGAGTTGTAGCATCTACAACTTTTTCCATAAGCATGCGAGCGGAGTTGTAGATGCTACAACTCTATCCACAGGTCTTTGGACAAATTTTCCTTTCAATGTGCCAAAATGACCACCATATAAAAGGATTGTGCCTCTCTAGTGAGTGTGATACATCAAGATGTCTCACACTCATTAGAGAGGCACAATCCTCTTATACGGTGGACATTTTGGCACATACAAAGGAAACTCTTCCCACTTTCATTTCTATGTGCCTAAGTGACCACAATATAAGAGGATTGTTCCTCTCTAATGAGTGTGACACATCAAGATCCATCACACTCATTAGAGAGGCATGATCATCTTATATGGTGGTCATTTAGGCACATAGAAAGAAATATTTTCCCACAGGAAAGGAAACTCTGCCCACAGGCACGTGGGAAGAGTTGTAGAATCTAAAACTCTTAATGATTGATAAGTCTAGGGTTAAGATGGACCTATGCTAGTAATAGTCATGCATAAGAATTCTTACCAAAAAATTATTGAGTTCTTATATTAGGCTATATTTGTACATTTTGTGTTTTTATTGTGTGAGAGGTAGTCAAGATTCCATTATTTATTTATTTATTTCAATATGCCCCATTCTTCTATTTAATTCGCTTCTTTAAGGAACAATACCAATTATGGTTTCACTTACAAACAAATAGTAAGAGTAAGTGTAGATCTGAAATTAATTGAAACAATATGAAATACATGACAATAAAAAGTTTCCTATGTGCAAAGGAACCTAGACAATCCACATTATGTATAGAGAAGTTAGATAAGAGAAATCAATTTGGCCATAATAAAAAATTTCCTATGTATAAAAGAGCCTAGATAAACCATTATTTGTACAGATAAGTATGATAGGAGAAATCCAATGGGCCATAATACATTTTTTGAATGAAGGGGAGGATCAAAGAAATTATTGTGAATAATTGATTTGAAAGGAAACAATTCTCCCCTAGGCATTGAGAAAAAGATTGAATCTAACATGTTCTACTTGGATTGGTTTAGTATGATGGATCTTTAAACTGATTGTTTCATAGTTTGAAACCTTCCACCTATTATTCACATTATTTAAATATATCATCTTTTGATTTTTCATCATTGTATTTTATGAATCTACCATTTTCTTTGATGACGAATGAACCACTTACTCCAAAAATATTAATTTAAATATTTAACACAACTAAGGCTTGATATATTGCTTCAATTCCCCAAACGTGTGACATATTTATCTAGTCCAAGGGGGGCGGTAGGGGATGGCTTCACAAGGGCCCGATATACCCCCCACCAGGTTTCAATTCCCCAAACATGTGGCATATTTAGCTAGTCCAAGGGGGTAGTAGGGGATGGTTGTATATAGGCCCGATCGACGTAGGTGATGAACAAAGTTCCTAGCTCCTAGTGTTATAAGAATTGCACCTCGGTGTTGATTGGGAAGTTTTAATGGTGAAAGGAAGCATTCAAAAGTTTCCTTTAAGTTCCTAAATTTTGTTGAGTTACGTTCCGTGATTTTTCAAGTAAGTTGACTTAAGGCCAAATTTTGCACAAGTTGACTCCCCATTTTAGACTTGCCAAGTTTTTTCCTAGTCCAAGTCCAAATCATGTGACTTTGCTTCAATCTATATCCAACAGGGATTTTTAAATTGACAACTCCATGAAAATTTCAAAATATAATAATGCATTAACAAGAACAAATCAAATCCAAGAAACATGACCATAAATCAAACTAACATAAGATTCTCGCCTATACCATTAATCCGTCAATTTTATGTGTAATAATAATGGTATATCCTACAATATTTCTGCAAAAGGATATCTTTATCCATCCTGACTTTCGCGCAAGGAGATATTTATCCATCTTGACTTTTCTCCTTGTTTGACATAGTCGCCAATATTTGATGCTCTACCAGTGAATACAACAAAAACAAGAATTTGTATTCATATAGACACCATATTCATTCTCCAGGGTTCACTTGAATTCTTAATAGCAAACCCTAACACATGATATATACAAAATGGAGGAATATCAACCTTGGGTTCTCTGGCCAGGCCTATTGCAATCACACATACTAGAGATCTTTTCCCTATTTCATTCGAACCAATTACAAGGTTGAGTAGTGACCCTGGCTTGGATTTTATGTGGCCGTAGGTCATGAAGTTGTGCATGTCAATTTCGACCATGTTCCCCGATAAATAATCATCTTCTCCCCTGGACATATAAAACAACATATTGCAAAAATTAACAAATGAAAAAAAAATTGCACTCGATTTTCTTCACATTATTCATATTTCGTCCTTAAAATCCATTGAAACTCTAAATGCAGACCCTTAAAGTTGTAGAGTGAATATTTTTAGAGAAGAAAAAAAGGGGATTATGGAAAATATTGAATGCATACCTCTTGAAAGATTTTTTGGCCCGTTTGGAAGGTGGTTGATTGTTCGTACCCATTGTTACATACCCCATTGTTCGAGTAGCTTATGTTTTAGCGCTATGTTTGCATGGAAGTACGAACTTTGTTTTTTCACGCCTCTGCAATATGTGCAATATGTTCTCATACTAAAACAATTAATATTTTCGCTATAAACCAGATAATAAATATGTTCCATTATTAAAACAATTAGAAGTTTAGACTTGGGCTAAGCATGTTCAATGAATTTTAGTGCTAAGTCGATATTATCTTTTGTATTTGGTTTGTGATGACGCAGATGTCAATGAAATTGTCACTTTGTGAAATTGTGTAGAAAGTAGGAATGCCATACAAAAATATGGTGTTTTTTTTATAAATAAAATTGTGATTTGTTTTATAAGCGTAGTGTGAACAATGAGTTTTTTTCTATTTTTTGAGAAACTTATTTTTATCATTTCATATTTTAGTTGGTTTAGGTTTTTATTTTTATGCAGTGTGCACGTGTGACTAAGAATAGTTATGGGTTGTATGCATGTTTCATGTATATAAATAAGAATATTTGGGGAAAATTATATGTAATATCTTGAAATTATTTCTAC